>VMDO01006004.1:67083-105282 GCA_007922755.1 Pedetes capensis | reverse complement strand
CATTTTTCTTAATTGCTGAATAGTATTCCATTGTGTATATATACCATAGTTTTTTTATCCATTCTTCTGTTGAAGGGCACTTTGGTTGATTCCATATCTTTGCTATTGTGAAAAACGCTGCATTGAACATGGAGATGCAGGTGTCTCTGTGGTATGATGACTCATCTCCCTTTGGGTAAATTCCCAATAGTGTTATAGCTGGGTTGCAACCACTATGGAAATCAATATGGAGGTACCTCAAAAAACTAAAAATAGATCTACCACAAATTATATATTGATAGGATTCTTGGCTGAAACATTGCTTTGAGTTGTTAAGAACAACTAAGAAAGAGGAATGAGATATTTCAGTTCTGTTTTCATGGAGTCCCAAGGGATATAGTAAGAATTGCATAGCTCTGGAAACTTCTACAAGAGTTGCTGATAAAATAAAGACCATCAGCTTTTCCCTCTCATCCTTCAGCAACACAAGTTTGTGTTGTGGTACAACCCCTTCTCTTTCTCACAGCAGCCATGTCATGGCCTCATTTCTACCATCCTCAAGGACAATGGACTGAACTGAGTTTTGAGCAATGATCAGAGTTTATAAGATAAGAAGAAATGAGGATTCCAATTGAGGGGGATATGTATAGTGTACAAGGAGTGCATGAAGGGAATTGTGAGAGACTGGGTAAGGGGATGAATGTAAATAGATTAGGCCATGTTAGATTGGGACCAAATTTCCAGGTCCTTTTATGCCATGTGAGTCTGAACAGGTGCTAAAGTGATGAAAACCAGCAGCAATCTGTTTTTCTTTGGCATTCAGGTTCTTCATGTACTTCCTTCTCTTTTTTATTATTGTTTAGGTCGAAAAAACCAGCCACACTTCTTCAACTTTTTCCCATAGTCATTTGTAGCATATTTCCACAATTCAGTGGATTTAGCAGCTTGATAATGTGGTTCTGTATGTGTGAAATTGCTCTTTATCATGAAGAAAGCCATAACTAATTCAAAGGAAGCCTATTTAAATAGAACCTTTGAGGACTATCAAGCAATTGAAAAGTACAAACAGAAAATATTTTAAAAATCATCAGGAGAAAAATGTATGTCAACACTGAAACCATATGTGTTCTTTTTCTAAAAGACATGTTTCATCATTTGTGTCTGTTCAGATTTCCTTGATGCCCAAGAGCCCTATATCAGGACTAAGGGACAACCTCATGTAGAAAAGAACAATTACCATTATACAAAGTTGTCGCAAGCCCTCTCTAAAACAATCCACAGCTTGTATAACTTTATTTTTGGAATTAATAGAACTTGAGTAGGATGAAGGAATAAAAAGAATTATAAGATATAAATGCCTGCAGCTGTAGCCCTGTGGCATCCAATCCCATCAGATCTCCGAAGCTAAGCAGGGATGGGCCTGGTTAGTACTTGGATGGGAGACCACCTGGGAACACCAGGTGCTGTAGGCTTGGGAGAAGGACCCGGCAACCCACTCCCAAAAAACAATCAGCCATTTAAAACCCTATGAATAGCAGAGAAGCACTGACAATAGTTTTTCACCTGTTGTACATAGGGTCACTATGTCAGATACCTACCCAAAGGCACCTAACAACAACAAGAACATAGAAATAGTTATTGCATGAGTACAGCATTTGTGTGCAATTTGGGGACTTTTTCTTTCAGGTAGGAGGTGGAGAGGAGCTGAGCCCAGGGCCTTCCTCATACTTTGCAAGGCTCTACCACTGAGATGTACCCCTCCTTTACCCCTTTTGTACTTTTATCTTGAGACAGGGTCTCTTTAAATTACACAAGCTGCCTCTGACCTGGAATTTGCCATCCTCCAGAGTTGCTGGGATTGCAGATACATGTCACCTTGTCCGGCAGGAACAGTTTTTTTTTAATGCTAGACATATATGAAAGTTTGATTTCAAGTCAACTAATTTCCCAGATTACTTGGCTTTTTCAGTACCTTCTACTTTCACCATGAGGGCTTCTACTTCAAAGAAATTTGCTCTATAGAATTTTCTACATCATCCAATCAAAGGTGTGTGCTTCTCCTTAGATACTGTTGTCCACTACTAGCTCACATGCTAAGAGGCCAATAGAAATGTGGCAAACTGTGCAGTAGACAAAATCCTGTCAGAAGGAAGTTGGAATATTCACGGTTCCTTTAGTAAATATTGGTTTTATTCTGTAGAGTATGCTGTATGTTGTTTGTAGCAAGTGTTTGTTATTTGACTTGTTGAAATTATGAGCAACAGAAAAAATCCAGGCAACTATGATGGGGCCATGTCCAGTGCAGGTCAATGCTGTGTCCATCCTATGACCTTCCAAATACAGTGTGTTAAGTTCAAGACTGGTGAAATTAAGATTTTATTTGAAACAGTGAAGTGGCTACCCTGCTTTAAGAAGTCTGCTAGATGCAGGTCTGACTCATAGTGACCCTATGTGCAACAGAACAAAATGCTCCCTGACACTGTGCCTTGCCCAACACTGTGATTGCATATCTGTTATTTATAGGGTTTTTAATGGCTAATTGTTTCCAGAATGGGCTGCCAGGTCCTTCTCCCATTGTTGTGGTGCTGGGGATTGAACCTAGGACCTCAGAGAGCACAGAGCAGCACTCTACCAACTGAACTAAACCCCAGCCCTTAAGTCTAGAGGTCCTAATATTTATTTCTTTAATTTTATCAAACAGTAAATAATAACAGATTTAAACAAATGTACTTAAAGTTATTTCAAAATCCTGGGGTAAAATTATGATCATGACAAAGCTTCACACATTCTAATTACAGTTTGCTTGGTCTTAGGAACATGGCATTCCTACCGACATGGGCTATGCAGTGGCCCCTCACCATTCAGGTGTCTACCCTGTACATGTCCAGCTTTATGAGGCCTGGAAGAAGGTTTGGAACATTAAAATCACCAGCACTGAAGAATATCCCCATCTGAAACCAGCTCGATATCGGAGAGGCTTCATCCACAAAAATATCATGGTGAGCTCCCTTCAGTAAGCGCTTAAGGGTACAACCAATTCTTCCAGAGTTACAGTCCACACTTGAAGAAAGAACAAAAGAGGAGCAAAATGTTCAATGTGTAATTGTAAAAAAAGCGGCATGCTCTAGGAAACATTTGTCATCACTAAGAAAAGAATGTTCTAATTAAAGTTACTTATTTTTAAAAAGATTCTTCAAATATAACTTAATTTTTTTCCTGACACTAATGCTGGTAGGCAGGCACTAATGTGAAAATACTAAGAAAACAGTCCATCAAATTTGCAGATAATTTTAGAAGGCATCATTTCTTCTCGAGGTAATTTGGTAGGAAAAACTAACACCAACTCTCTCTATTAGTCATCTTGCCATTTTATAAGCCACTCAAACTTTATTTTTCTTTATACCATGCCAGGCTAAAGAAAACTCCACTATTTGCAGCAAGAAGCCACATGTGAAGTCCTGCATAATCATTAGCAGACAATAATACAGACAGCAAATGGCAGCGGATGTTAGTTAAATCACTGCTGTCTATTGCCTAATTTTCTCCAGAGCGCCTCTGTTTTGTTCTTTTTCTATATTGGTGGCAAATGTACTTTGTCAGATATGTCTAGTACTTTATGAAACCTCCCATAGTAAGTAAATAAGCCTTAATGTTTCTCCCAAGTCAGAAAATCCAAAGAAAGTATCTACAAAGGTAGTAATAACCTCCCAGTTTATTCCCACTCACTGAATAGAAGCAGCCCAAAGAACCCTGTGTGATGAGCCAAACCAATACATTTGAACAGATATTTGCCCTCGAGAGTTAGGTGCCTGACTTCTCTCCAGACAGTTTTCTAATGTCTGCAAAAATTAGAGTGGGTAATGACATTTAACTTGGATCAACTCACGTCTTGAATTGTCCCTCAAGAGAAAATGTTGTAAAAGCTGGATGGGGATGTAGTGGCCACATTTTATCCCACCTGCCCTTCCTCTGTACTGAAAATGAATTTACTATATCTCAAGCTGCCAGGGTTCTCACCAGAGAGAGTTTAAAAGACCTGTCTTATATCATAATTTAAGACCAATGTTCTTTTGTCATTTAAAAATCATAAGTAGTCTATAATAGTGAAAAGTCTCTAAAGACTTTATTCAATGTTTTTGTTTTGTTTCTGTTTCTGTACTTCCAGAAAACTTGCTGAGATGTGTCCCTTGAGACATGTTAATTTTGTGCTTTTTATGAAAATGTATTTTACCTGTATTATAAATGCATGAATCTTGCAGGTAATACAGGCTCTAAGAGATTTCCTGTTTTGACAGAACTAGAACTATCCCTGTGGTTCCACTTTTGCATGGAAACCCTCTATATTTGATTTGTAGACTCCTGGATGAGAATTTCCAAATGAGAAATGTTCAGCCTGCAGTTGATTTTGCAATAAGAGAGAAGATAGAGCTAGGAGCTCTCCATGTCGAGATACAAGGTGAAACCACAAAAACCAGTACACCTTCCTAGCAAGAGATTACAAAGGAAAAAGAGCAAGAAACAGAAGTGAACCTTAGGTTAGATCCATATTTTGCTATATGAGAGGAGGGAAACTTTTATTACGATCCACTCAGAAGTCATACTCAGAAGACTTAAAAGGAAACGCATAATCCAGGCTTCAAATGAGTTATTGATTCTATCCCTAATTCAGTTCTGGGATTCAAACACCACACGAGGAGCCCACTTCTAGTCTCTGAATTCTGCTAAAAACTCCTACATAATATATTTTCCTTTGCTTTACCATAGCCACCCTCTTAACTCACTGCCTTAATTTTCATGTGTTAACCATGGTGCTAGTTCCTCCTTTGTCTATTTAGTTTCTGTCCCCACTCCAGTGCGGGCTATCACATAGGCAGTGCCAACCTTTTAATCTTTCTGAAACACTGCTTTCTGCCTGACCTTTCTAACCTAAATGAGTTTCAGTTGTTGCCACAAGAGGTAATGTGCTCTTTGGGGAGTTGAAAATAATCTGGATTTCATTTACCTTTCAATCTTCCATTTTCCTGAAGTTTACACACTAACTCCAACCAGACAGGCCTACAGTGCCATTGCTGATTCTACACCTTTGCCCTTCTTTCCACTTTCAATGACTTTCTGGCCACTCTCTACCTATTTCTGTTCCCTTTATTCTTCAGTATCAAATCTCATATCTTATATAATTTATTATAGTGTACCTTGGTATGTAGCAGCTCAATACCAAACACAAGCCTAAAGTGATCTTTATTCTCCTCTGAATTCCTGCATTCCCCCAGAGACATAAAAATCATACACTGCAAGGTACTTCAACTTTAATCAGAGTCTCTGGGACTCTAGTCTTGCATTTTCAACTGGACAGCTTTTATCCTCATTCAGTAAGAAATGAACAGAAAATCAGGACTGGAATCCCTACTTGTTAAATGTGACTCTGAAAAGACTCAGAGGCCTCTAAGCAATGACACTGTCCACTCTGGCTCTCCACTTACTGTTGTTCCTAGTGGAAATGCCCATTGGTAGAACCTCACATTAATCCTGCTGGCAGTCCCCAGTGGTTTTCACTGACCAGAAGCATTCTTGGCAGTTTTGCTTGTTTGAAGCCTTATTGTTGTTAGATGCTGTCAAGTCCTACTCACAGTGACCCTGTGTACAATAGATGAAACTCTCCCCGACACTGGGCCATGCCCAGCACTAAGTCTTTTCTGCTTAGTTATAGGAAATTAGCTTCAGATTCCCTAAGATTCTTGTTGGCCGAAGCTTTCATAACTTTCTCCCCGATACTGTCAGCAGCTATAAGGTTACCATGGGTTCATCAGGGTCTCAAAGTTTGATTTTGATAGTGTTACACTCCCAGAACCAGATTTAGATGAGAGTTCACAGCAAAGTATCTTTTAAAAATGTCTTTCAATCCTTCTGTAGCACAAGACAGCTGTTTCAAGGAACATGCTCAGCATTCTGTAACATTGAGTTTCAAGAATCAAGATGGTAGAATATAACCCTTTTCACACTCCAGATTATCTCCTCAACCACTTCTGGTGGTCCAGTGGTGCTCGTAGGGGTCTTTGTGAAGTTCACACTCTTAGCAGGAACAGTCGTTCCCATAGTTAGCAAGGTAAAGCCTGCCACTTCCTCTTTACCATGTTCAATCTCAAATAATTTAAGAAAAAGACACAACTCAATTTTTTTTCACTTCCCTCTCCATTTACTATAAAACTATCTGGGCAAACAGTCTGAGAGACAGCTCTGTATGTATTCCATGATGTCCCAAGATAATCAAGTTGAATCCTAAAAGTGACTTAGTTAGAATCACACACTTTAAAAATAGTATTTAATCACATATTGACATTTTCTTACTTAACTTTTTAATATTTCTCTTTACCCTGATATATCTTAAATCTTCCTCTAAGAATAGAAAAGTATCTAGCATAAGAGTTAGAATAAGTATTTTATTTATAAATGAAGAAAAATTGCATAAAACTCCAATTTGCAAAAAATGACATTTCTAAGAATTGTTAGAAAATACATTTAAATTGGTTAGAGTACCTTGTCTCTTACTTCTTTTTTGTTGTACATTTTGTGCATAGCATTATGGCAATGTATAATGCTTTCAAACATAAACATCACCAGAACTAATGCTGTGATTTAAACTCAAGTGCTTTCAACCATTTCAAGATAAAATAGCTTCTGAGTGTGTACATTTTACCAATTTACCAAAATAAATAGGGTGTATATAAGCTTGATTTACTCAGAAACATATGATAAATTGATTAAACTGAGAATTGTTTCATAAGAAAACTTTCCAAGAATTAGATTAAAATTTATTATAATATATATTCAACTTAAAAAAAAGAAAAGAACTTGTATATTTGTAGAGAGTTGCAAAACATGGGAAGTCCTGAATAGGTATTATTTTGAAAGAACTTATTGAACTAAATATGTTTTAAATGTCAAGACAATAAAAATGAAGGTATATTTGCTTAAGGCAATAAACAAAGCACCTATCTGTGTGAGATACTATAAAATTGAGTTTTCCAAAACATATTCATCAATTTTTCTGCCACTCCACGTGTACAGTGGTAAACACAGGTCATCAGCAAGTCATTTTATGAGAATTAGTTAAAAACCATCTTTCATAGCTTAACTTCAGTTATAATTACACTCCTATTTTATCAGGAAATCTGTACAGATTTGAATAAAAAAAAGACTTCATCACAAATGCATATACTAGAAGTAAATGATGGCTTTTACATCCAAAGGATGAAAAGAAGACCTTCTATCATCATTTATTATTTTGTTTATGACACTTTCTAAAAGTTACTAAATGGATAATTACTTACTTTTGGAACTGGCAAGCTTTACACCGGGAATTTTTGGCAGTTGTTATAGCTTGCAGTAGTTTTTTCAAACTCAAGCAGGCACTTGATTTCAAATATTTCTTCTAATGTAAACAAGAACCACATTAAGTTAATAATTGACTTTGTTTTCTAATGCATGGGTAGAACTTAGCAGAAGATATTATTTATGCTTTTGCCTGAGGATTACAATGTTGCACAGACAATTCCAATATTTTTAGTATCTCATTTTTATTTTTTATTTCTTAAGATGCTAAAATATATTAAGCTTCATAATAACAGTACTGACATTGAAATTTCTAAAGTGGATAAAATAATTTAAAGTCTATTTTAGTTTTAAAATATTTCTTTAACTTCTATCATTGTTCTTTCTGTAGTTATGCCATCCTCTCTTTACCAGGCCCTAGTTAGCATTCAATAATGACACCAGCTTGAACAACATCATCCATGAGAAAAAACTTAAGTTTCAACTAAGTAGTTGGTTGAAAGGAGTCCTTTCCTTACTTGGTCATTTTTCTTTCAGGTTCTTCCAAGACAGACCTGTGGGCTTTTCACTCACACAATTTTCTACAAAGAATATCCAGGAGGTCCTAAAGAGCTGGACAAGAGTATTCAAGGAGGTGAACTTTTCTTCACTGTGGTACTCAACCCAGTAAGTACTTGGAGTTATTCTTCAAGTAAATAATGAAAATTGACAGGGTGGGTGAAATTTGCCATGACAAAGAGGCTAGGGATTAGGTAATTGTCACTCAAATCAACATCAAGTCCTAGCTCTAAAACAGTAGCAAAATCCTAATGGAACCTCATCTAGAAATGGGGACACATTAATTCTATAAGCAACAGTAAAGTAACATGAGGAACTTGAGAAAATGGGGATGTGCTGCAGCAGACCCTCCTCTGCCTGGGAAAGCGATCGGAATTTAGTGATTCTTGCCTTTATTGAAAATAACATTTTTCACCTGTAAGCTCTCCTATTTATATTGGGTACCAATTTTTTTTTCACTTGGGCAACCATTGCCTCTATTATTCTATTTTCTCTAATTTAACATAAAGAAAAATACTTATATTTTTAAATATAAAGGAAAGGAATTAGATAAGCAAATATGTTCATTACTGTACATTTATGTTAAATCTTGCCTTGCTGGTCACAGAACAACCATGTTTTATGGGTTACTGTTCATCCTCTTTCATTTCTCAATACTTGTGCATCAGAACACAATGAACCATTTGCACATATTTTTGCTTGAAGCAAGTATTATAGTGTAGTGAAAGAAAAACTAAATGAAATAAGCTATATAAGTAAAAGCTGTTAGTGATTTTTCCTTGTGAGAGAATATAAAATATAAAGCTAAAGGTTATTTATCAGATATATGGGTTTGCCCCTGGCATTAGCAATATTCAAAATGAAAAACTATAATTATCTCTAATATGAAAAAAAAAATTCTACCAGGACAAATGTTGGATAAGGTTAGGAATAAACAGAATAAATGTGAAAACTCCATTCTTGACCTTAATTTTACAGGTCTTTCAAATAAAAATATAGTTATTTTTCATCACCTACACCTTTTCAAAGGGGCTGGGATTTAACTCAGTTGGTAGAGTGCCACTCTGCAGCCTCTGAGGTCTTGAGATTGATTCCCAGCACTGCAAAAATGGAAGAAGGACGTGGAAATCCACTCCCGAGGCAACTCTGGAAAAATCAGCCATTGAAAACCCTATAAGAGTTCCTATGAGTCGGACATGACTCAATGACACCTAACAAGAACAACAGCAACAGCACACGTTTTCAATAACTGTATATATTTTTTTAGCTCCCAGAATATGAGATAGATATCAAGGTAACTCATCTTTTGGGAAATTTGTGAGTGTATTCAAAAATCAGGATAGTTTGGAGTAGTGTAGCATTTAGCCTTTGGGAAATTTATCAAACTTAAGACCACCAAAATTTAAATAATTCTGGTTTATATGTGAGAAATAACCTGATTCTACTAGCTTACATATCTTTTACAAATAGAAGTATCTTTTGAGTCACATCATATGACTTTATTGTCTTTTATTCTCAATTCAGTCACTAATACACAGACAAAGGTGTTAAGCCAATGTGTTATTATGAACTGAAGACTCAGTTAAAATGCTTTTAAAATGCTAACATTTCACCAAAAAAAAAAAATAAGATTCTCTAATCCATATTCTGGGGCTAGGATTTAGCTCAGTTGGTAGAGCGCCGCTCTGCAGTCTCTGAGGTCCCGAGTTCGATTCCAAGCACCACAAAAATGGGAGAAGGACATGGCAACCCATTCCTGAGGCAATCCCGAAACAATCTGCTATTGAAAACCCTATAAGGGTCACTATGAGTCGGACACAACTCGATGGCACCTAACAACAACAATCCATATTCTACAAAATTCTGATATCTGACATTTCTTTTCATCATAGAGCAATAGGACTATGAAACACTATATTTAATTCTTTTAACCAGTATTGCTTTGGTGCTTAACAAGCTCTTGATAGTAGTTATTTCAGAACTTTAAATGAGTTTCACTTAACATGGAAGAAATCCAAAATTAGATCATTCATGTACAATGGGTCTATGTCTAAAATTTTACCCATATTGTGATAAAAAAATTCTCTTTAATTAAAAGCCAAATTATTTCCTTAATTTAAAAAATGCTTATGTTAATCTTTGGTGCTAATTTACACTAACTGAGCAAACTCTCTGGCAAACCTTTCTGCTTTCCAGGACTTTATCAGCAATATTTGGTAATTTCATTTATTTTGATGAGGAGATCCATAGGGAGTAAAGAGTGATGAAACCTCACAAAACTGTTCTTTCTTGATTCAGAAAACTTGCAGAAGACAATTACTTTGAGATGAACATTTGGACCCAAACTAAGTGACAAATTTTATCTTATATCATAAGGTAGATATTTCATCTGGTACACCAGCTCCAATAGAGGAGAGCAGTTCTACTTAACCTGGAGATATTTGGTTGTAAAGTCTACAATGAAAACAGCGAAGGCTAGCCAAAAAGCAGTCTGTTATAGTGATGTCTGCCTTGCAGAATGGAGTGAGGAAACAGGGCATGTTTCCCATGAGCTCCTATGCTGAAATTAAAAATTTGGATAAAGTCTGTGCTAAAATTTAAACCTTGCCAGCTGCAATGAAACATGCTATTAATTTAGCAGATGATAGTCTTTTTTATTAGGTCAGAATGAGAATGAGAAAGCTTTGATGATATCAAAGTATATATTAGCTACAAGAAAAATATGAACTTTAATCATAGTAGATTTGAAATAAGATCCATTATAAGATCCTATAATGCTATAGGCCTCAATTAAAAGTCCTGTTTTCTGAAAATGCCAAGTGAGATTGATTACTACAAAAAGGTAGATGTGTATTGGAGACATGGAACTTATACATTCAGATACATGTGAATTAAAAATGGAAATATAATCATGACTTTAATCAATGAGGTTTTCAAATCTTATTCCCATGTATCAATATAATATCAAGGTGTTAGACTAATTTACCAGGACTGGGTAAGAGATGGCTGTAGTAAAATATGTGTCCAAGTTAAACTGGAATAGATCATAGCAAAGATAAAAACTCCTTGAGTGGAATAACTTTCTATCCTGAAATCTTTCACTGTCACCAAAATATTTTTCATTGTTAAAGAAGTGTCAATCAAGTAAATGCAATACAAACCAAAAGTTGCAAAGACAAATATTACCACTGTCTAGAGGAAAGCAAATGTTGGACATCTCTAATGAGTATTTCCAATGTCACAGGCCTGGAAACCTCTGACAGGGATTGAATGCAGGAGCTTGATGAATAGACTTTAAGGTTCAGATCCAGTAGGGAGGTGGGCCCATCAGACTATCTGAGCCTGAGACTGTCAAGAATTTAACTCTTCTAATTCTTCTCTGGGCTGGGATTTAGGTCAGTTGGTACAGTGCCATTCTGCAGTCTCTGAGGTCCCCAGTTCAACCACCAGCACCGCAAAAATGAGAGAAGGATGTGTGAATCCACTCCCAAGGCAATCCCAAAACAATTAGCTACTGAAAACCCTATAAAGGGTTGCAGTGGGTTGGACATGGAAGAAAGACATGGCAATCCACTCCCAAGGCAATCTTGAAACAATCAGCCACTGAAAACCCTATAAGGGTGGCTGTGAATTGGACACAACTCTACAGCACCTAAGAACAACAACAATTCTTCTTTCTCATTCTAAACTCAACTGTCAACTTTCAGTGTGGTTTGCTTTCCTGCATAGGCACTACTACAGGAAAAGACTATGTTGGTCCTAGGAACTTGTACTCACTGGGGCAATAATTTGCAAAACAGTTTTACAAATTTTCCTTTAATTGGTGAGTGCTTCCCATGCCAGGAAGGGATCTTTTCATAGTACAGAGTTCAGTATTCATTTCCTCCCTGATTTATGATTCCCCATTTTTAAACAAATAGATGGCATCTGGTTTTTATTTATTTGCTTCATGGGCTTTACTAATTTGATTCTGGGCCTAAAAAATATACTCTCTTGTTAGTATAAGTGGCTTCAACCAGGTTTTGGAGCTTATCAGGCTGAGAAACAGACTCTCAAGTGTTTTTTTGTTTTTTTGCTTCAGGATGGTAATGGAAGTAATGTTACAATATAGTATTAGAGAAAGCCACAAAATTATACCAAAGTCACTGTTTGCTACATATGCACATGCACAAAATTTCTGTGCAAACATGTAATACAATCAGACACAAATATTCTTGACCAATTCACAATTCCACAGAGAACCTTTATATACATATATATACACACATATATGTATATATATAATATTTATATTTATATATATATATATATTTAGATAGTTATAGTTATATCTAGTTATAGTTAGTTATAGTTATATTTAGATAGTTATATATATGTGTGTGTGTGTATATATATATATATATATGTATATATATATATATAGTGAGAAAGTGTCTACTTACTTTAAGGTGCCTATATAAATAATATGTAGATGGATTGTAACAGCTAAAATTTATAAAGATGGCAAAAAGAACTCGTTGATGATGACCACACCTGCCCTCAGTACATATAACTTATGACATATATGCTTATACAAAAGGCATTAGTAAGAGTGAACTTTACATTTTAAGAAGTTTCCAGTTCCACCTATCTCAGGAAGATGTGGTGATTCTTAATACATCTTCCTAAGTGTGATGAATGAAATTGTTCTGGCTTAGACAGTATGGTACCTGCTGGGGGAACTATATTATTGTCCCAGATGCTCTAAACACAGATATCACCTTCTTTCTTCATTGTTCTTATTCCTAATCACAAGAAGTTCAGAGTCTTTTCTTATGCTCTGTTCTATAAACACACTCTAGTTATTGAGTCAGTAACAATTGATACCTGTGGAACACTTTATCTCTCTCCAACATGCTTGATAATAGAGTCAGCAGTTGCTTTATTTATTAGTCCAAAAAACATTGTGTATTGCCAGAAAATATATTGTCTTAACACACTTGCTTGGAATTCAAGGGGAACAAATCCCTGACAGCATAGGAGGATTATATTTACTTCTATATCTACATCTCGTGGAACCAGCATCTAATATGTTTATTCCCGCATTGTATCAATTTTTGTCTCTATGTTCTCTATGTGATATAGCACTTTTTTGCCATCTCCTCAATACCTTTCTGCCCAAATCCCTGAAAGCAAAATCTAAGTTGTGTTTCTCTTGTTAGAGAAGAATCGTGAACATGGATGTGAAGAGAGTGAATATTTTAAACTTAGAGGAAAACATGGGTGGATTACAGATAAAACAACAAAATTCATACAAGAAGTAGCCTATATAAAAAGAAATTAACTCACAATTTTAAAAGCTATAATTTGTATGTACATGTATAATGTATGCTTGTCTATAAAATTCATCTGAAAAGAAATGTTTTATTCCCAGTAAGTGTTATATGTCTTCTTTTTCTTATCTATCAATCCTGGAAAGCATTCTGATAACAGAAAACTCTGTTGAAAAACAAATGACAAGAACAACTTTAGAGAACAGGAAAGTGATTCCTGAATATGCTCAATAATTAATACTATCTGGGACACTTGATTAGGAAAAAAAAAAACCCACAAACAATATATCAGAATTTCCAGGGGAGAGTTTTAGTACTCTAGATATTTATCAGCCTGCAGCCATAGCCCTATGGCGTCAAATCCCATCAGATCTCAGATGCTAAGGAGGGCCAGGCCTGGTTAGTACTTGGGTGGGAGACCACCTGGGAACACCAGGTGCTGTAGGCTTGGGAGACAGATCCAGCAACCCATTCCCCAAAAATCAATCAGCCCCTGAAAACCCTACAAATAGCAGCAAAGCATGACAATAGTGTTTTGTCTATTGTATTTGGGGTCACTATGAGTCCGACACTGACTGATGGCACCTAACAACAACAACACCACATATTTATCATGTGCTTAAGGTGACATGATCAGGCAAACTTGAGGCATACTACAGAGTAAGAAGATGAAAATAACAGTTGTGAGCATATGATCAAGGTATGAGAATTGAAAATGACCCCAAATTAAAAATGAAACAATGAAAACTAATGTTTTTCTAAGTGATCAGAGAAATGTAACATAAAGTAGAATTTAAAATAAAGAGAACTCCTATTCATCCTTTAAAACTTAGCTTATGTGCCACCTTCCTGAGGAAACATCCTCTATTGTGCTTTAGAGACTCCTTGTTTTGTACCCATAGCATCTTCTGCACACTCATTCAAAATATTTGTTATCCTGCATTACAATTATGGATGTTGTTAGGTGATGGGTTTCTGGAGGTAGAGAATGTCTTTCGCTTCCAAAGCCACCTCTGTGTCTAACCATGATACCTTATACCTAGTTGTTATTTAACATACATTATATTTGTTAAGGAAGAGAAGCTGGCTTTTCTAATGACCTGGTACGAAAGAACAATGGATCTAAAAGCAAAAGAAATCTGTTGTTGTCATTGTAATTAGGTGCCATGGAGTCGGTGTCCGAACTCATAGTGAGCCTAGGTACAACAGGTGAAACACTATTGTCAGTGCTTCTCTGCTATTCATAGGGTTTTCAATGACTGGTTGTTTTTGGGAGTACATTGCCAGGTTCTTCTCCCAAGCCTACAGTACCTGGTGCTCCCAGGTGATCTCTCATCCAAATATTAACTGGGTCTGACCCTGCTTAGCTTCTAAGATCTGATGGTATCAGAGGCCACAGTGGTACAGCTGCAGGCAAAAGAAATCTAGGTCCTGTTTAATATAGTTCTCAAATCAAAATTATAAGTAAAACATGAATAAGGCTGAATTATGTATTGTTGGAGACTGTTCTTCACACATCAAATTGGGTGTTTTGTTTGTTTGTTTGTTTTTGTATAGAGAGTTGTTTTGTTGAGTTTCTCTGGTTTAAGGATTAGCAATTCATAACCTCTATCTCCAGTAATGGGTGTATGGAACTCCAGGAAGTTGAACATTCAGGAGTCACAGGATCCAAAAGGTATTTTGAGTCCAAAGCAACTCTGTTGTTTGTCATTAGATGCCATCAAGTCGGGTCCTACTCATGACACTATGTACAGCAAAACAAAACACTCCCTGACATTCTGCCATGCCTGGCACTATGTCAGTGCTTCTCTGCTATTCATAGGGTTTTCAATGGCTGATTGTTTCAGGATTGCCTTAGCAAGTAGATTGCCACATCCTTCTTCCATATTTGAAGTGCTGGGGATCAAACCTAGGACCTCAGAGAGTGCAAAGCATCACTCTACCAACTGAGCTAAACTCCAGCCCCAAGAAATCTCGAAGGTGGATAAAAAGGAGAGTTAACTGATCTTGATTTTGCCTTAGTCCTTTAACAGGAACATGATGGATGGCTTTCACGTGTCTGAGTTTCTTTCCTCTCCTACTGATGTGTGTGCATGTGTGAGCACTTTTTTTCCCATTCTCTGCCTTAAAATTAGGCTTGTTTATTGTTTCTGCACTCTCATTAATTAATCTTACATATGCCCCATTGTGATTACATTTGATTTTCTAAATATCAGGATCCAGCTTCAATTCTAACTGCTAGCTGCCTCCTCCTCTTGTGGCTGAATTTCCAAGTAGGGGAATCTATTTGATCCAGCTTGCTTTTTGAGTCAATCCTGGCCTGCTATGGAATGGCCACTCTTGTTTCATATCCACAACCACTTCTAAATCATGACTCAGCAATGCTGCCTAATGGCTGTGCTTTTAGCAAAGAAGCAGGCTGTATGACTGCTATACAGCCTGGATCTGAATCTTCTGGCAATGATCTTCCACCAATTTTGAGATTTGGGAGTGAGCTGAACTACTTTTGAGAGAGTCAAATCATTAATTTTGAAGCAGGTAAAGTCTAAGTATTTTAGGTGGAATGTATTAATCTTACCAGTTTATTGTCTATCTTATTTCATGTCCTCTTAGAATGCAAGTTTCAAGAAGAGAATACATCTGTGTTTTGCTTGCTCTCTTTCCTCAGCACTAAAAGAGTTCCTGGCATGTTGCAGGTGCTTAGGAAATACTTTATAAGTGGGTGAATGAACATCAGATATCCAACATGGGGAGTACTTGCAGGCAAAGAAAATTATGCTTCCCCCATAATGTAATGCATTCAGCCATTAAAAATTATGTTGTATCCTAATTTTCAAGGAAATGAGAAATAATCATAGTATGTTCTAAGTTATATGAAAATTAGATATGAACATGAAAATTAACTAGATGGAATACAATGCAATGTTAACAGTGATTATCTTAGATCACAGGATTGAAGATGATTTGCATTGTCTTCTTTTCTTTGGTTTTTATAAAATGTCTACATTGAACATCTATTACACTTATAGCTAGATCTCACACAGATAGTTGTACCCACATACACAATAAATGCTACATTAAAAGCAATAATTATATATTAAATTTTTAAATAGTTACTAAAATAATATTGTAATAGTGAAGGCTATAAAGTGGAATTATTTTGTTATAAGTATATCAGAATAGAATTAATGTATACTCAGTTCCAATTGGTCTTTATTTTAAGTCTCATATTTTGACTAACACTTGCCCCAATATGGTTGTGTACACATCTTTTCTGCTACATGGAGGTGGGATTCTTTTCATAAGAGAAATTTGTGTGTACTCTATCTCTGTGCTTCCCTCTGTCTATATCAACGTTGTGAATGCAATAAGAGGTCACTAAGTATATTTTAAATAATTGACTGCATAAAAAATTATGTTTCACCTCATTACTTGATTTTTGGCATATCCAAATGTGAATAATAACAAGGATGGTTTTAATAAAACTATAATCCAGGAGATTCTCTACTTGCAAGTAAATGAAATTTGAGACTCAGAAACATTCTTAGGTGACCCTAAATCTTTAACAGGTTTTCACAAGTGATGGTGAGTTATCTTGACAAGGGACAATAAATTATTAAGACCAGGACCAGATTATCTATTCAATCTCCTAATTCTAGTGAGAGACTACAGTCCTGCAGAGATAACCATGCTTGTTCAAGTTCACCTGTATTACTCTGATGAGAACCTCATCCTTCTTGACTCTTCATTTCTTCTACCACACAGCTTCCACACTCCCAGTTCAATTGGCCTTAATGTGATGCACCTAATCTCTTAATGTAACGCAGTTACCTGGCACTGGGAAAATGTGTAAAATGGTTTGAAATTTCAGGTCATTATCTAGAGAAAGGGCAAAAAAATTATAAGTGCTTTAGAGAAAGACTGTAATAAGCATTTACAGCTGAGAGAAAATGTCTATGTACTTTTAAAGAACTATAAGAGAACTCTATTCTTTACTCTTCAAACAGTAAATCTTATTGACATTACTTATAAATTGATAAGATGTTTAAACTTGGAAAGCCAAACTTTTTTCTATTTCATTCATTATTGTCCTTATCAACTTTATTTTTCTATCAATAAGGTTCTTCACTGCTACCCATAATATTATATCATTACTTGCCACTGTGAGATTAAGAAAAGTATGATTAAATCTTTTTTACCTCCATCCCTAAAAAGAACAGGAGTCACTGGACTGGGCGTTATTAAAAATTTAAGAAAATAGATTAGGAAATGGGATTAATTGAACAACCTATCTCTTTAATGGGTTCAAATGAAGAATCTGTACCTGGAAATTTGTACTTGAACACCGCAAGACCAGAAGTCAAGACATGATATTAGTTAACAGGAAATAGTTCTGATATACCTAGTAAAAGGGGATTGAAAGCAGTTTTTCCAAATCAATCATGCCACATAAATTCAGCCAAATAGAGTACAACATATTACAAAAAAAAAAAAAAAAAAACCCTTCTGACTGAGGAGTTTAAAAAAAAAAAAAAAAAAAAAACAGGTGGCTACAGCAGCTGTAAGCTGGTGGGATGTTTGCTCCTGACATTTCAGTCTTGGATCTTGGCACAATTTCAGGGCTTAAAAAAGTCATGTGATACTGCTTTCAAGGGATGTATTAGTCTAATTACATGAATTATTGGATATTGGGATTGGGCCTTCTGTTTTCCAAGATGAGTAGGTTTATAAAATCTTCTGTTTCCAAACCAGTGAACCTCATGTTAAGTAGGGTTTGTTGGTCAGAAGCTCACTCTGGGCCAGTGAGCAGTGTAGGTCCTAGAACAGTAAAGGAAGGGACACACTCACCTCTCTTCTCCGGCTGAGTTTGTCCTGCCAGTCATATTTTGTAAAACATCAATAATATTATAATAGTAATACAAATCTACCTTAGGAGAAATTAGATACTCAGCATACATTAGAAATCAAGGTTTCAAAATATCTTCAGGACATTGAAAGGTTTGCTGTAGTTGGCATCAGTGGAGGAAACACACTGCAGGTGAGAGTCTCTGTTGACAGAGAAACAGGGCTAAGCCATCCATATGGGGTAAGCAAGACACATGCCAGAGAGACTGGGCTAACTTGGCTCACCTTTGAGTCATGAAGGTGAGATTGTTGCTTTCTCACTTGGCAAAAGCATTGAAAATATGTGTACAGTTTAATACTGGGATTCTACTTCTATAACATTAGTGTAAGGAAAGAGTACTAATACTTAATACAGAAAAAGTATTAATTATAAGGAAAAGAAAATGGAAACAAACTAAATATCCAACTGAAGGGAAATGTTTAAATAAATTATATATGCTTAGATTATTATACCGATTTAAAAATTTATGTTTACAAATAATTTGGTCATACCATACGTTATGAAAGGTATCTGTAAAAAGAATGTAAAGTTGTATACAAAATATCAAATTTTCGTTTGAAAAACTACACAGAAGTAGTGAAAAATTATGCTGTTGGGTAGTTTTCTTTCTGCTTTTCTATATGTCACAATTTTCCTTTAGTGACTTTCCAGCACTTTTTCAACAAGAAAGGCAAAATACCTACTTTAAAAGTGTTAACACAAGGGTTCTTACTAGCAAAGAATGATTAAGCTTGTTTCATTAAGAATTAATGTTTATACTAATTATTTTAAGACAAAATATTTAAAGACTCAGTTAACTAGTACTTTTTGAGAATTTTTCATAGTAGAGAATACAGAGGTTTATTAAAGATAGTACACCTTTAAGGAATAATTACAGGGAATACTGAGGCCCCTGGAGAAGCTTAGTTAAACCTGGAAAGGAAATTGGAAAAACCTGCGTTCCCAGGGTGACTGGGCATAATGAGATTTCTGTTCCCCCAGGGAAAGTAAAGAAGCCAGAGAACAGGAGAGTTAAGCTGGCTTTTTGAAGGAAAGGTGCTTTGGATAGACAGAGAAGATGGTGTGCTGGAGAGGAGAGGTGTGCACAAGGTCATTGGAGAGAGGGGAGCAGAGGAGCAGAAAGCAAAAGGATGAGAGAGGAATGGAAAAAGAACAGTTTTTGAGAATTTACAAATCTTTTTCTTCAAATTTCAAAACATTAACAGCTTCTAAAAGTCCATGAGTGAAGAAAACAATAATACTATTTCAACTATATATAATTCTACTTTCTCCTCTAATAACTGTAAGGACTACAGCTAAGAAAAGGAACTAAGCAAGAGAGGCCCCTGCAAAGGGAGAGAAAGAGGGGAAGGGAAGCAGCGTCGGGGCCAGGCACTGTGCGACACGCTGTCATACATGACCTTATTTAATTTTTTTTTTCTGTACTAGGGGTTGAAATCCAGAGCCTTGTGCTTGCATGCTTTGCAAGTGCTGTACCACTTAGCTGCACTCCCAGCCCTTGTTTGTTTGTTTGTTTGTTTATTTGTTTTTGTGGTACTGGGGGTTGAACCCAGTGCCTCGTGCCTGCATGCTTTGCAAGTGCTGGACCACTGAGCTGCACCCTCAGCCCAATTTTTTTTTTTTTTTTTACTTTTTGAGATAGGGTCTCACTAAGTTACGCAGACTGCCTCTGGTCTCCAACTTGCGATCCTCCTGCCTCTGCCTCCCAAGTGGCTGAGATTACAGATGTGCGCCACCACACCCAGCTGACATTAATTTTGACAAAAACTCTATAAGAATATTTTACATATATGTTATCATATTTGACCTTAACAACAATTCTGTGAACTATTTTACAGATGAGGAAAATGGGTTTCAAAGAGACTATATAATTTGCCTAAAGGGAAATAAACAGGAAAAAGTCCTCCATTCTTTCTGCCATCACTGGGCTCTGTTGACAGAATATCCCCAGCCCACATTCCTAACCTTGTATAGCTTCATTCACAAACAGAATGTAGCCACACTTCCTAGTCTGTCTTCTCATTGTAAAGGGTATGTTATAGGCAAACATTAGAACATGAGAGAAAGGAGAGAAAGAATGTTGGGACGATAGCGATGGAAATGAAGACTTAAGAAAAAATATTAAAAGCAGTCAAAGAACTCAAAAAGCACAGCTGAATGGCAACATGGAACAATTTTTGTGACAAGACATAACCCTAGGTATATTAGTCAGTCATTGTGTTGGTGGCAAAGAAACCTACCAAAGCAAATTTATGGGAGGAGATATTTACTGCAGGCTCATGGTTAGAGGATCACTTCATCATGGTAGCAGGGCAGGCACTGGAGCAGCAAGTGACAGGGCCCATGACAGAGAAGCTCACATCTTCACGATAAGGAAGCAGAGGGCAGGGAAATGACCAGAACCAGGGCTCTGGGTAAAAACCTCCCAAGGCACCCCCAGTGACTCACTGCTAACAGGCTAGAACCACCTCCCAAAGTTCTAAAACCTCCCAGGACAGCACCCCCAGCTGGGGACCCGATGTTCAAACATATAACATTGGGGACTTTTAAGATTTGTTTGTTTATTTATTTATTTATTTTTGTTTTTCATGATATCCATTATATTTTAGTTCAATAAGTTGATTTTTTAGTTAGTAATATTTTTAGTTGTACAACTTAATGTGTTTCATTATGACATTTCCATACATTTAAATCATTGTATATTGCTCATGTTCACCTACCCCATTACCCTTTCATGACTTTCCTCTCCCTACTAATCCCCTTACTCCCTACCAATAGTCCATTTCTGCTTGCACATCTTATATGTGTGTATGTGTGTGTGTGTGTGTGTGTGTGTGTGTGTGTGTGTGTGTATTCTCCAAATTCTGACTTTGAGAGCAAAATGTGGTATTTCCCTTCCTTTCCATCATTACCCTTTCTTATTGCCCCCCTTCCTCACTTTAGTCCTTTTCCTCCCCCTACATAATCCTCTTTAGATATTTGTGATGTATATATTAAAATATTGAATATATATTAAAATGTAGCATTCACATATGAGAGAAAATGTGTGGTTTGTCTTTCTGGATCTGGATTATTTCACTTAAAATGATGATCTCTAATTCTATCCATTTTCCTTCAGATACCATAATTTCATCCTTCTTTATGCCAGAATAAAACTCCACAGTATATTCACCACATTTTATTTAGCCTTCCATCTGTTAATGGACACCTAGGTTGATTCCATATCTTGGCTATTGTGAATAGTGCCACAGTAAACATGGATGAACAGACATCTCTGTGGATGTCAGTTTACATGCCCTCAGATATATACCAAAGAGCACTACAACTAGGTCATATAGTAGTTCTATTTTTAGTTTTTTGAGGAACATCCAGTCTGATATTCATAGTGGCTGCACTAAATTATATTCCCACCAACAGTGTATAAGGGTTCCTTTCTCCCCACATCCTCATCAGCATTTGTTGTTTTCTTGATGGTAGCCATTCTGACTGGGAAGAGATGGTATCTCAATGTAGTTTTGATTTACATTTCCCTGATGGCTAAGAATGTCTAACGTTACTTCATGATTTTGGTCACTTGTATTTCTTTTGAGAACTGTCTGTTCAATTCATTTGCCCATTTTTTATTGGATAATTTTCTTCTTTGGTATTTAATTTTTTGAGTTCTTTTTATATTCTAGATATTAATCCCATGTCTGATATATAACTGGAAAAGATTTTCTCCCATTCTGTGTGTTTTGTTTTCACTTTCAACTGTCTCCTTTGCTGTGCAGAAACTTTTTAATATAGTGCACTCTCTTTTATCAATTCTTGCTATTGTTTATTGAGCTGTAGGGGTCCTTTTCAAAAAGTCCTTACCTATTCTTATATCTTAAAGTGCTTTCCCTATGTTTTCCTCTAGCACTTCCAAAGTTTCAAATCTTACATTAACAGATCTTACATTAAGGTCTTTGATTCATTTTGAAATGATTTTTGTACAGAGAAGGATCTAGCTTCAATCTTCTACATGAGGATAGCCAGTTCTCCCACCCACCATTTGTTGAAGAGGTTGTCTTTTGTCCAACATATATTTGTGATACCTTTGTGAAACACCAGGTGGCTGTAGCTGCATGAGTTTCTTTCTGGATCCTCTGTTCTGTTCCATTGGCCTACATGTCTGTTTTTGTGCCAGTGTCAACCTCATTTTGTTGCTATGGCTCTATAGTATAATTTGAAATCAGTCATTGTGCTGTCCCCTGCATTGCTCTTTGTACTCAGGATTGCTTTGGTGATTCAGGGTCTTTTGTGCTTCCATATGAATTTTAGGATTGTTTTCCTATTTCTGTGAATAATGTCATTGGGATTTTGATGGGATGGGGATTGCATTGAATCTCTAGATTGCCTTTGGTAATATAACCATTTTCACAATATTAATTCTTCTGCTCCATGAGCATGGGAGATCTTTTCACCTTCTAGTGTCTTCTTTGATTTCTTTTTTCAGTGTTTTAAGGTGTTCATTACAGAGGACTTTCCCCTCCTTAGGTTTATTCCTAGGTGTTTTATTCTTTTTGAAGCTATTGGGAGTGGGATTGTTTTCCTGACTCCTTTATCAGCCTGATCATTATTGGTGTATAGAAAAGTTATAGAAATACATTTAAAACCAATTAAAGCCAATTACTACACCACCAATGACCATACAACAGAAATGGCAACAATAACATAAAGTAAGCTATAAAGTTACAAATTATTTAGGGTGAAGGTAAAAAATAATAATTACCTGAAATAATAGGAGGGGAAGAAAAAGGAGAATAAGACAGAAGCAACAAGTGTTAAATATCAGAAAGGAAAAAGAAGAAAGGAGAAGAATATTAGGAAGATGGACAGAAAATAGCACACGACCAGAAAACCTGCTAGCACAGTTAGAAACAAACTGTGTAAACAAAATTATATAAACATAACAAGAGGAATAAAAATGAAAAGCCTGAGATTTCTTTTTATTATAACATAAAGCAAAAATGATGCTGAAATATGTTGCTGTTGTTGTTAGGTGTGACTGGGTTGGGTCTGATTAATAGTGACCCAATGTACAACAGAAAGAAACACTCCCTGACACTGTGCCAGGCACAGGATCATTTTTATGGTTAAGCCCATTACTGCAGCCACTGTGTCAGTCCATCTAGTTGAAAGTCTTCCTTTTTTTCATGGGCCCGCAATTCTCCCAAACATCATGTCCTTTTCCAGGGACTGGTCCCTCCTGACATGTCCAAAGTACATAAAACACAGTGTAGCCATCCTTGCTTCCAAGAAGCACTCTGATTGCACTTCTTCTAGGATGGATTTGTTGGTTCTCTTAGCAGTGCATGGTATATTCAATAATCATCTCCAGCACCATAATTCAAAAGCATCAATTCTTCTCCTGTCTCCCTTATTCACTGCCCAGTTTTCACAAACATATGATGTGACTGAAAACATGGTATGAATTAGGCACACCTTCGTCTTTAGTGTGACATATTTGCTTTTCAATACTTTAAAGAGGTCTTTTATAACAGCTTTTCCCAACAGAATGTCTTGATCTCCTGACTGCTGCTTCCATGGGTGTTGATTGTAGAACCAAGTAAAACAAAATGTTGTTGGTATTGTCAGGTGCTGTGGAGTCAAGTCCAACTCATACTTACCGTATGTACAGCAGATCAAAACACTTCCCAATTCTGTGCCAGGCACATCTTATTTATGTTTAAGCCCATCGTTGCAGACACTGTGTCAATCCAACCGGTGGAGGGTTTTCCTTTTTTGTTGACCTGCCTACCACTCTCCCAAACATGATGTCTTTCTCCAGGCATTGATCTTTCCTGACCACATATCCCAAATATGTAAGACACAGTCTGACCATTCTTGCTTCCAAGGGGCATTCTGGTTGCACTTCCTGTCTGACAGATCTGTTGGTTCTTTTGGCAGTCCATGGAATATTCAATAGACATCTCCAGCACCATAATTCAAAAGCATCAATTTTTTTCCTGTCTCCCTTGTTCAGTGTCCAGCTTTCACAACCATATGATGCGACTGAAAATACCATGGCATGAATCAGGCTCACCTTTGTCTTCAATGTGACATCTTTACTTTTCAATACTCTAAAGAGATCTTTTGCCACAGCTTTTCCTAGAGCAATGCATCTTTTGATTTCTTGACTGCTACTTCCATGGGTGTTGATTATAGAGCCAAGCAAAGCAAAATCATGGACAACCTCAATCTTTTCTCCATTTATTGTGAAGTTGGGTGCTGACCCAGTCATAAGGATTTTTGTTTTGTTCATGTTTAGTCACAGCCCATATTGAAGGCTGTGGTCTTTGATCTTCATCACTAAATGTTTTAAATCTTCTTCACTTTCAGCAAGCACAGTTGTATCATCTGTGTAATGCAGGTTGTTAATGAGTCTTCCTCCAATCCTGATGCGCGTTCTTCCTCATAAAGTCCAGCCTCTCAGATTATTTGTTCAGCATAGAGATTAAAGAGGTACAGTGAAAGGGTACAGCCCTGACACACACCTTACTGACTCTAAACCAGGCTGTGTTTCCTTGTTCTGTTTGAACAACTGCCTCCTGGTCCATGTACAGATTCCTCATGACTATGAGTAATGCTCTGGTACTCCCATTCTTTGCAATGTCATCCAATTGTTATGATCCAAACAGTCAAATGCCTTTACACAGCCAAAAAACATAGACATCTTTCTGCTATTCTCTGCTTTCGGCCAATATCCATCTAATGTCGTAAATAGAAAAAGAGGAACAGAGGCAGCAGAGTGCTGCTCTCTGCTCTCTGAGGCTCTGGGTTGGATCCCCAACACCACAAAAATGGGACAAGGACCAGGCAACCTACTCTGAAAACAATCAGCCAACGAAACCCCTATGAATAGCAGATAAGCACTGACATAGTGCCAGGCATGACACAGTGTCAGTGTTTCCTCTGTTGTACATAGGGTTACTATGAGTCGGACCCAACTTGACAGCATCTAACAACAACAGAGGCATCAAAGGATTAAAAATTTAAAAAGAGAGAAAAAGAAAAGATATAAAGGAAAAAAACAGAAAAATGAAAAAAACTACATTAAATAAAGAAGTGATAAAAACAAAGTGAAGAATGAAAAAATTAAAAGTGTTTTTAAAAAGGAAAAAGACAAAATACTGGAGCGGCTTCTTCCTGTGTCCTATAATATTGGAGTCTGCTAGGTTGGGGTGTTGGTCAGTTGGAGCATCTTATCTTCTCTACCGGTTATGTAGGTGCTGAGCCTAAACCCATCAAGACTGGATGTCTGGCAGGGCTGGCTTCACCAAAAGAACCTCTGTCCTTAAGTACCTGGAGCCTCTGTTGGCCCCACTTAGCTTTGCTGTTTGTGCATTGGACAGATTCTCACACCTGCCTGAGACTCCCCAGTTCCTTCCCCCTGGGATGGTTAATGCCCAAACCAAGCTATATTTCCGGGGTGTCTTAGGAATTAAGGAAAGCAAACGGGGCAATGAAGTCTGTGCTGGTGACCGGTCTCTGCGCTTTCATCACCTGCCCAACACTGAACACTCAGGGGCGGCTGCAGGCATCAAGCACGCTGCTGTCACGGAGCTTCCGGGTTCTAGGTTGTGCAGGCTGTGAACCGCGGGGCAGCCCGCTGGCTCCAGAAGTGGGGAAGCCTGCAGACGGGGCTGGGGACTGGGGGTCCACAGCTCCCGTCAGGAGATGGGGTCGGCTCCCCACCCCAGGGGCGGGGCTCCGTCCACCTTGCCGAGCCTGCTGCTGCCTGGCCTTCTCAGCGTGCTGGCAACCACCCTCCCCTTCTGTAACTGCGCTGCCCTGCACCCAGTCCTTGGGTTGTGGCAGGTCGCCCGCAGGCCCTCTGACCCATGATTGTTCCTTGTTCCTAGCTCAGCCTCAGACAATAGGTTCCCTTTCAAGACAGCAGGCGGCTCCAGCTCTCTGTGATGTGGAAAGTGGCAAAATGGATCTCTTCTCCGGGCTGACCCTTGGGTCAGGAAGAGCCACTGTCCTGCTAAATTCACTGAGGAGATCCAGGTGCTGCCAGGACGGTGGGCTTGTCCTGTGGTCTTCCCCGCTCTCCCCCAGGCAGCCGGGCTCCCCTTTGGGGCGAGGCTGCTCTTCCTCCTCCCAGAGGAGCCTTAGCTGGAGACTGTACTGCTCCACCCTTTTCTCTGTGCAGCCCTGCTGTCCTCTGCACGTTGAGCCTGTCCTGTCACTGTGTGCGAGATCTCTGTGCTGTTCCTGTCCTTCTCTCACTGGAACAGAGGCCAGTCTTTCCTACCCTGACTGGTTTGTTTCGCTGAGTCACACAGAGGCTGCTTCTAACCTGCCATAGTACTCTGGCAGCTCCCCCAGCCCTTTTTGAATTTTTGCTTTAAGACAGGATCTCGCTAAGTTGCAGCAGGCTGCTGCTGGCCCCCAGCCTGTGATCCTCCTGCCTCAACCTCCTGAGTTGCTGGCATTACAAAGCATGAGCAACAACACCTGGCTATCTCCCATTTCATGAAGGTTTCTCCTCCCTGCCTGTGGGTTCTAGCTTCTGTTATAATTTTAAGCCTGATCTTTAAGTTTTAAACCATAACACTAGGCAATATTGAGATAACGATATTCAATACTTATCTTCCATATACTCAACAGTATGGGAGGAATGTAATTCAATTACTTTGCACAAAGGGCACCTTTACTCTCTCTACCAAGGACTCTCAATAGATGAGGTGTGTCTTTTATTTTCATAATACTTGAAAATCCAATAGAAGACCTACAAATACAAGCTGATTCCTAAATTGAGGTCCCTCATAAAAGGCAACATCCAGATTGCAAAGTTGCTGTTAGCTTATGTATGTAACTAAAACCTGAAGAATGAACTTAACAGCTACTTGGTTATTGAAATGCTTTGAAATGTTTTGCTAGTGCAACTTAAAAACAGAATTGAAGCATCAACTGAAGCTTCTATGCTACTGTGGTTTAAGTTGAATGCTGTGCTTTGTATAAACATAATTTTTGTGGTTTAACTTTAGACTGTTCTCTGTGGTCTTCCCATATAACGGGAATGCGTCAGAAGCACAGCTTCGTTTCCTGTGTAGGCTGGAAACTGTTAATAGCAAAGTTTGGAGTCAGTCTGAGTGAGCTTTTTGCCATATGTTAAACTAAACTTGATATGAAAAATCATATCGGTTTCCAGATTCTCAGAGCATTTAAAAGAAAAAAGAAGCTGAAGCTTTATAAATATAAAAAGCATCTGTCTGCACAGGAAATTCTACTCTGTTATTTTGCAAATGATTCCTACTTATATTTACAAGAGAAATAAGAAATAAGATCTGATGAACCATATAGGAAGTAATGCTCCATTTTGTTTAAAATTTTGAAAGATATATTCATAATTCTGTATGGATAGCCGGACTACGAACTAACATTGTACAGAGATCTTCACAGGGCTGCCCAGCATGGTTCTAAAGCATTTATATTTCCAAGCGAAAGGAGACAGAATATTTTGATAGCATGCTGCTAACTTAAACATTCCTATCAGATGTAATTTTGGGGTTTAAATACTTCCATCACCATTTCCAACTCACAAAGATTCATGAGCATTCACAAAAATGTTTGGCACAGTTTACAGTCTATTTTTTTTACTTCTCGACTCTCTGAGCCTCCAAGGAATTTTCTCTAAAGTGGCTCAGCCAGGCGCAAATTTCCTTGGATTAATCTTCAGTAGTCCTTTTAAAAAGGAGTTTCTTTCTATGACTGCCTTTTGGCTTACTTTCTAGTTGTTACCTATAATTTACTCATTTCTTTTGCTCTGAACAAAGTTCCTATTCTGAAAGCCATTCCTTCCTTTCACACTGTTCCATGACTCTTATAAAATTAACAGATGAAATACATGAACTTTGATCATTCATCACAATCTACAGAGATCTCATGCTACATTTGTAACACCCTGTATTTTACCAACAGTCCTCATTCAGCCTTTATTTTAAACTCTTGCCTTACTTCATCAATTCAATACTCCAGTGTTTATCCTTGATTTCATTGATTGTTTTTATGCACCATAGGCATATCTAAAGACTTTTTCCAAAACATTCTGTCTTTTTCATCTAATAGCTTACTCATGTGAGGATTTCCAACTAAACTCCCCTAAACTGGTAAGCTATTCATTTTTTTAAAAATTCTCTTTCTTTGTCTCACCATCATCTTGCCTCGGTGTCATTGGTTTTCATTCTCTTAATAACTTTAGTCTCTTCTTGTGCTCAATTCATGTATTTCCATTCTTTTCTCCAAAGTCACATTAATATCATATGTCAACAATTATTACTCATCAGGCACCAAATAATGCTTACATTTCCTAACTTCTCTGGTTTAAAAGTTGCTGTCCCTTTTATGTTCCTTTCTCTGTAAGACAAATCTTTGAGATAGTATCTTTTTTCCTCCATCTTTTGCACAAAAGGATGAAAACAATTCTC
Organism: Pedetes capensis; assembly: GCA_007922755.1. Classification (NCBI taxonomy): domain Eukaryota; kingdom Metazoa; phylum Chordata; class Mammalia; order Rodentia; family Pedetidae; genus Pedetes; species Pedetes capensis. Next base: position 76,741 of record VMDO01006004.1, on the reverse strand, counting down.
CCAGATAAGAATGATAAGAGCCCTCTCTTACCTCACTCATTAGGAGACTTAACTTCCTTTCTTCCTTCCTTTCTGTGTCTCTCTCTCTCTCTCTCTCTCTCTCTCTCTCTCTTCTTTCTAACTAGAAAAAGAACTTTATTCCTAGGCTTCTTCAGTTTACTTAGTCACAAATAATGAGCTGTGCATAAGCAAAAGTTGAAAACAGTGTTCAAGGGTCTTGAGCTTAAAACTATTAGAGATCTAGATCTTATCAGAGCCATAAACAAAAGAATTTTTTTAAATCCATGAGAATATAAAATAGCGGCTCCCAGGAACTTCTACAAATTTTATCTTCTTCAGAAGCTGACTCAGTTTAGCATGCCTCATTCTTAGAAGCCTCATCAAAATTCTCCACAAGATCTGGAACTTCACTGTCATCCTCCTCTCCAGCAGCAAGTGGTGCTTTTCCACCCACAGACTTTTCAGGTAGAACTCCAGCCAGTCCTCTTAAAATACTCAGACTGTCTGCACCAAGCTGGTTTAAGATGCTGGGAAGCATTTCTGTCAGCTGCTCTGTCTCAGTATGGCCTGTAACAGGGGAAGTGTTTGTGACCAGAGACGCCTGAACTTCAACATTGTTAAAGTGGATCAGTATTCCTTGGTTTGTAGACATACTCACCCCTTTAATACCAGAGGTACTATTTACCCCTAACTTCTTTAAGGAGAACTTAAGCTTTTTGTCTTCTGCTATAGCTATTTTATGAAGCACCATCTTTTTTCTGTGAACATTTCCTTTCCCAACAATGTGTATGTGTGCCTGCAATTTAGCAAGGTTTTCCTGGTTCATGATCGCTTTTTCCATCTTGTTGGAGTGGAAATGGGGCCACATGGGGGAGTGAGGCTGGTGTTCCGGGTTTTCAGCAGACCAGCTGAGATTATGTGCACATACATGGGGACACAAGATGGCAGCTAGAGCTGGTGCTTCTTAATAAAGGTGAAGCTAAACTATATCCCTGGCTGAGATTTAGCTCAGTTGGTAGAGTGTTGCTCTTCAGTCTCTGAGGTTCCAGGTTCGAATCCCAGCACTACAAAAATGGGAGAGGGACGTGGCAATCCACTGCCTAAGCAATCCCGAAACAATCAGCCATTGAAAACCCTATGAGGGTGGCTGAGTTGTTCATGACTTGACGGCACCTAACAACAACAAACTATATCCCCGTAACAGCTGATAACCTCCCTTGTGCGGGTTGATTCTGCCTGTTCCTGAGGAGGTGTAGGCATACCAGAGTTCCCTCTCAGCTTGGACCTATTCAGGAAAAGCGCTTGACACCCATTAAAATAGGCAGTTCCACTGTGAATTAGAAAGCCTCTGGAGGAAAAGGCTCAACATAATGCATATTCTCAGTGTGGAATTGTTCTTCCATGTTTACAGTTATTTCTGTGTCTTTTGGCCTGTAGTGCAATGTCAGGTGTTTGGAGTCTGATGAGCAGGTCTGTGCCTTCCTTCACTCCCTTTTGGTCAAAACATTGCACATTTTTACCTCCAGTCAAAGCAAGGTAGAAAATGCAAATATGTATCATTATGTTCTATTAGCTCTAGTACAATGGTAGTCATTTAGAAGGTGAAAACTGGCAATTTTTTATGGTATACCTCTGAAATATTTGTTGTTGTTGTTGTCAGGTGCCGTCGAGTCGGTATCCGACTCATAGCAACCCTCTGTACAACAGGGGAAACACTATTGTCAGTGCTTCTCTGCTGTTCATAGGGTTTTCAATGGCAGATTGATTTTTGGGAGGGGGTTGCCAGGTCCTTCTCCCAAGCCTACAGCTTCTGGTGTTCCCAGGTGGTCTCCCATCCAGGTACTAACCAGGCCCATTAGCTTCCGAGATCTGATGGGATTGGATGCCACAGGGCTACGGGTGCAGGCCTAAAATATTTAGTTAGATTAAAATAAGTATTTATTGAGAGAAGGACCCAGCAACCCATCCCCAAAAAGCAGTCAGCCATTGAAAACCCTATGAATAGCAGGGAAGCACTAGCAATAGTGTTTCACCTATTGTACATAGTGTTGGTATGTGTTGGACACCGACTCAGTGGCACCTAACAACAACTATTTAATTATTCTAGTCACCATTGAATTTAAGCTTTAAAAAAAAACCCCACAAACAAGCCTGTTCCCCACGTTTTTTGGTAGCATTTTACCTATACATTTAACAGAATAAATTCTTTCAAATGTTTCTTCTTACATTACTTCCTCTCACCCTAGGGGAGGAAATAAAAAAACCTCAGGTAAGCCGCATGCCTTTGGGGGTTATGCTCAGATAATAAATTCTTCTAGTCACTTTGTAATGAAATCTCTCTATATAGTAAGTACATATCCAGTCTTGTGTAATAAAGTACCGAACTTCACTTAAGGTTGAATCTTCTCCTAACCCCTACCCCCGTCCTTAGCTCCTCTGTACTGCAAGAAGGAAAATTTCAGTGGCAAATGAAGAGTAATAGGCTTTGTCTCTATTTCCTGCCTTATCCCTCTGATTAACAATGGTTTTTAACCTGTGTAAGGTCAAAATGAGAGAGAAGATGGAGAAAAAGGAGAAGTAAAAACCACAAAACTTATGTCTTAACCAGTTCTCCCAAAAGCTGCCTCTGGCCTTTAGAGTTTAGGAGATTAACTGTGTAGGCTTGGCCAGAGATCTCTTGCCCGAGTCTCTCATGATCTTTCATCTGACAGTTCCCTAGATAATGCAGAAAAATGTGTACTCTATAATCTATCTCTGGGTGTGATCTTGGTATTCCACTCACTAGTACTGAGATAAGGAATAGGACCATCTTCCACCAGGGAAGTCAGGAAGGTACTCAGACTACACCAGTAAATCCCATCTATGAAGTCTTCCAATTTCCAAATTCCTTTAACTATTTCAGTACTTTAAATGCATATACCCTCTTCCTCTGTAACTCCACTTCAAAGGATTTATCCTTGGATATACTTGCATGTGAGTGAAGGATGCCTAGATGAGGTTATTCTTTTTCTTTTCTTTTGGTGGTACTTGGGGTTTGAATCCAGGGTGTTTTGCATACTTTGCACATGCCCTACCTCTGGGCTGCATCCCTTGCCCCTTTTATATTTTTTGTCTTGAGGCAGAGTCTCACTAAGTTATGCAGGTTGCCTCTGGCCTCGAACTTGCAATCCTCTTGTTCCATGTGTACAGATACAGGAAAAGATTGTTCCATATGTACAGATACAGAAAAAATTTCCAAAACTTATTAAGATAAAAAAGAAAGATATAAAATTATGTTTTTTATTTGCTTATATATGTGCTTGTGCAATAAAAAGAAAAGGAATACCTGTATGTTGGTTGGTTGGTTGGTTGGTTGGTAGGTGCCGTCTAGTCATGTCTGACTCATAGCAACCTTCATAGGATTTTCAATGGGTGATTGTTTCGGGATTCCTTCAGGGGGTGGATTGCCCACTCAGAAGTGGCTTCTCCCATTTTTGTGTTGCTGGGAATCAGACCCGGGACCTCAGTGCAGAGTGGCAATCTACCAACTGAGCTAAATCCCAGCCCCACCTATATGTGGTTTCTTTTATATAAATATACATACACACAAATGATACTGGTGGCTTCTTGATAAATCATTTGGATGGCTGAAGGATAATAGTTAAAAGATTTTTTTTGCTGTATACCTTCTTTTATCTTTAGAATTTTATATGACGGCAACATTGTTTGTTGTTGTTAGGTGCCGTGGAGTCCAGTGAGACTCATAGCGACCTTATGTACAACAAAACACTTCCCAACACTATAGTGCCCAGCACTATTGTCAATGCATCTCTCTATTCATAGGGTTTTCAATGGCAGATTGTTTGGGGAGTGGATTGCCAGGTCCTTCTCCCTACCTTGCAGCATCTGATATTCCCAGGTGGTCTCCCATCTAAGGACTAACCAGGCCCATCCTGTTTAGCTTCTGAGATCAGGCACAATTGGATGCTATGGCACTATGGCTGCAGATAATGCAATATTACCTTTCAAAATTAAAATTTAAAAGCAATGAGGCCTAATGTCAGAATGTCAGGATTAGGGAGATAAATTATCAGAAGTTGATAGTCGGAGGAAGCCATTATAAAGGAAGAATATAGACTTACAAGAACAAAAATTTGTGGAAAACCTGGTGTTGAATAGTATTGTGCCATTGTATTGCATGAGGCAAAGGACTATAGATTTCTGTGCTTTAAGCAGAAAGAGAATTTAAGGCACATGTTGTTATGTGCGGTCAAGTCAGTGTCCAACTCATGGTGATCCTGTGTATGACAGACAAACACTATTGTCAGTGCTTCTCTGCTATTCATAAGGTTTTCAATGGCTGATTGATTTTTGGGAGTGGGTTGTTGGATCCTTCTTCCAAGCCTATAGCACCTGGTATTCCCAGGCGGTCTCCCATCCAAGTACTGACCAGGCCCGACCCTGCTTAGCTTCCGAGATCTGATGGGATCAGATGCCATAGTGCTAAGGCTGCAGGCAAAAGGCATTATGTATTTTAGGAATATTATCCAGTTTTACAGGTGAGGCACTTAAATGCCTTAGAGGTTTATGCCTTACCCAAAATTATGTGAGTGATATCATAGTAAAAACAAAATTTTTAAAGAAAAGTTTGATGGAACATATATCTAGAAAAAGATGGAAATTTTTTTTTCACGGCTAGAAGGAACAGGGGACTCCTGCCTTCCTCCATCCTCCCTGTGTAACTCACGTCTCCTCCCTAATAAAGTCAATTTTCTTATTCAATGGGCTATATTTTCTAGACATTGATACTTAATGAAACCTTTATATAAAAAACCTTGGTTCTTTCAAAATTCCACTGTATCTGAGGCTTGTTTGTTGTGATAATAATAATATCCAAAGAGTTTTTTGAAGTTTCTCTATAAGTCATAAAGAAATTTTGATGTTTTAGTCAAGACTGAATCTACATTTCAATTTCACAGCCTCATTAAGTCCCTTGAATCTCTTCTGTGCAGTTCTAGGTACATACTACTATATGGAAGAGTTGGTGATTTTAGAAAAGAAACAATGATAAATGCTCATTCTTTTTCACAAGACGGTCTACTCTGTTCCTAACATAATTTACTTTTAGAAAGTTTATCCCAGTAGCTTGGTACCATGGTGCAACATCTGTAATCCCAGCAACTCAGGGGGCTGAGAGTTTGATGCCAGAGGCAGCCTGTGAAATTAGCATGTCCTTTTCTCAAAATAAAAAAACTTAAAAGGGGGAGGGGATACATCTCAGTGGTAGAAAACTTGCCTGGAATGGGCAAGGTCTCAGGCTAAACCCCCTCGGTATGACAAAATAAAAATGAAAAGAAGTAGAAAGTCTAACTCTTCGTTGTAAAATAGTATTATGTACAGATTCGTTTATAAGTCATTTTAAAGGACTTATAACTTAAAGAATAACACATTATAAACCAAATGTAGGACTCCCACTACAAGTTATCTTTTTAAATAGATCTCTGGTCTACTCAAAATCTTTTGCGAACTCATTACCTTTTATGTCCAGAGTCAGAAATCTTTGTGATGGTATTTTTCTCACTGCAGCTGAAAAAGTCCCTTTACCTGCAATGGCTTTAGTTATACTGATTCATAAAAAGTTTGAATTTTTTTTTTGTATTTCTGGTCTTTTCATATCTCTGCAGAAATGCCTTCCTAGGTAGCTTGCTTTTTATTACGTCTTTATCCATTCAATACCTTAGCTAACTCTTGCATCTGGATTGGTCTTCTCTCCACAAAGTTGTTGAAAAACTCTTTCATTTATGTCAACTTTGCACCAAACTTTTTTTCTTAAAATGTCTTTTTTTTTTTCAACAGTAGGAGTTGATCCCAGGGCCTAGCAAATGCTAGATAAGGCCTCTACCACTGAGGTGCGCCCCAGCTCCCTCTATTATTTTTGAGATATGGTATCCCTAAACTGCGCAGATTGCTTCTGGCCTCAAACTCATGATCCTCCTGCCTCAGCCTCCCAAGTCTTTAGGATTACAGGCATGAGCCACTGAGCCTGGTAAAAATATCTTGTTTCAATCAAAGCAGTTAGATGCAGCTTCTATAGATAGAGTGAAGCCTTGATATTTTCTCTCTCATAAAGGTATAGTCATATAGATTACTTTGTTGAAATCTAGCAAGTGTTTATTCTTTCATATTATTCTTCCTTGTCCTTTGAGTACTTATTCTTTGTTTACAGAGCTTTTTCTGTATTAAATATGTACTCCCAAAATCTTTCAACATTTTATGAAACACTTGATTAGAGGGACTCTCTTGCAGTAAATAAAGAAAATTTTAGATGGTTTTGAATATTTAGAAACTAGGCAAGTAGTCACTAGCTTTGAAAATTTAGCACTTTTAACTCACAAAATAAATATATTTGGTATGTTGATTTTTCCACCTGCCAGAATAAATTCAGCCATATAAAGCAAACACATATTAATTGAAACCACCTGGTGATAGAGGTGATCTTTGTGATTTCCTAAATGCAATTCATTCATGTGTAATCCAAAATCAGGTTTTCATGTGGGCTCATTTTCCTGATGGGTTTTCTTCTATATTGACAAGTCTTTGAGGTTAAATTAAACATATTTGTTATTGTTGTTGTTGTTAGGTGCCATAGAGTCCTGTGCGATTCATAGGGAACCTCATAGGGTTTTCAATTGCTGATTGTTTTGGGATTGCCTTGGGAGTGGATTGCCCCATCCTTCTCCCATTAAACACCTTTAGGGACATTTAATTTAACTTCCTCCCTATATCTTCTTTATGTTGTTGAAGTATTGCTTGAAAACTAAGGAAGGAAAACATTTTCTGCTAGAAAATAAAGATTTTTTATTGCAAAATTGAATATAAGCTTTGTGTTATATTTCTGCTTAAAAAGGGATTTCACCTAGTTCATCATTTTTAAATCTATCATAAGCTATAATTGTACTCATTATTCTGTCACCTTGTGAGTCTAAAGAAACAAGAGCAGCTGTTGTCTGATCTGAAAATAACTGCAATAGGGTCTTTCAGAGTAATGTAGAGATAATGTCAGAACAGCATATGCCATGGACACAATGCAAAGTTAATTGAAAATTGGTCTGAGAACTGGAGACACTTTCATAGCATATAAACATTTGTTCAGAAACTAAAATAATAGCAATGCATTAATCCAATAGAATTACTTCTTCTGGCACCTAAAAGAAATGTTAATTGATCATCAATCATTAGCTTGTGATAAAAGGGCTGAACTTGCAGGTTTGAATGGATAGCCAGAAAAATTAAGTAAAGTCATAAATGTTATAAAAAAGACAAAGCTAAATTGCTTCAAGCTAAATTGCTTTAAATTACATTGACCTCATCCCTGTACTTTTGAAACCTGTCCCTAATTGAGAGCAATTGATTTACTCTTCCAGGTTTCTTTCGAAGCCTATCAGGTCTCAAACTTGAAATGTTAAGGCCTCTTTACCAAATCATTCTGCAACAGAGCTTTCCTTTGAGATTCTTAAATGATGACTAAGGCACAAGCCAAGTAGATAAATAGAACTCAATGAATGTGAACCTCAGACATTACATTAACACTTTTTTTGCTCCCACTGGAGGTTACATAATTAATGAAGGTACTTTTTGGCATAAAAGTGTTATAATAGCACAAAAACATGTAAGATAATAGATACCAGCCAAGCTCCATGGTGCATGCCTGTAATTCCAACAACTTGGGAGGCTGAAGCAGGAGGATCACAAGTTCAAGACCAGAGGGAGCCCATGCACCTTAATGAGACCCTGTCTCAAAAACTAAAACTTAAAGGGTCTGAGTTGCCACTCAGTAGGTGAAGCACCTGCCAATCATGCACAAGGCCCTAAGTTCAACTGCCAATTACTGTGAAAAAAAAGAAGATACTAGACACCAAACTGAACTTTGAGAACTGTGAGAGCTTAGCCACTTTGTTGTCTCATATCTAAGCTGAGAAGGATCACCATGCCAAATTTCAAATTTCTCAGCCACCTCCAGGACAAAACAGTCAAATTTCTGGAAATTAAGAATGTGCCAGCTTGTGTAACTTAGCAAGATTTTGTCTTAAGAAAAAAATGAAGGGGCTAGGAATGCAGATCAGTGGTCAAGCATTTGCAAAGTATGAGCGGGGCTCTGGGCTCAATCCCTAGTAGCGCAAGGAAAAAATGAAAAGGATTTGTGAGGAAGACATTTGGAAAGAATTGTTCCTAGAGATGAGCCTGATCCCCATCACATCCACCCTGGCAAGCAGAGGAGTGAGTGCCTGCTCCTCCACTCACCTCAGCTCTGGCTTCAGGGTCACTGGGCCCTCAGGAGGCTTGCTGTGTGTTCCCCACAAGAGGGGACCTCTGTAGGTTGATATTGGCCTCACTGCTGATAAAATGGAAAGCATGAGAGAGAGAGAGATTAGTTAGAGGAGTCTGTGTCAGAAAAGGAGGGAAACACATCCAGGAATTATGTGCCTTCTTTTTCAAAGGCAAACCAAAGGCCCCTAAATCTCAGGGCCCAGACAGAATACTTGTCTAGGGTCCTTTTGAAAGGACCCTGCTCCAGAGGAAAGGAAGTGGCATGGTGTGGGCAACAGTGATTTCCTCAGATATCTTATTGCTGTTAGGTGCTGTTGAGTCAGATCTGACCCATAGTGACCCTATGTACAGCAGAAAGAAGTACTGTCCAACACAGGGCCTTGCACATGGTCTTTTTATGTTTGAGCCCATTGTTGAAGCCACTGTGTTTCTTCTCATTTTGAGTCATGCTACATCAGCAAAAGGAGGTCCCAGGGGCTTTACTCCATTCTCATCATGGAAGTCAACTTTACTTTGAGGAGACAACTTTTCCCTGGTCATTTCTTGAATGCCTTCCAGCCTGGGGTGCTCATTTTCCAGCTCTGTATTTAATAGTGCTTCTCTGCTATTCATAGGGTGTTCAATGGCTGGCTAATTGTTTTGGGAGTGGGCTGCAGTGTCTTTTTCCCTAGTTTGTCTTAGTTTGGAGGCTCAGTTGAAACCTGTCCACCATGGGTAGCCCTGCTGGTATCTGAAATACCCGTGGCATAGTTTTTAGCATCACAGCATCACACAAACCCCCACAGCATAACTAGCTGATAGACACGTAGAGACCAGATATCATTGTTGTTGTTGTTGTTAGGTGCCATCGAGCCGGTATCCGACTCATAGCGACCCTCATAGAGTTTTCAATGTCTGACTGTTTCGGGATTGCCTTGGGAGTGAATTGCCAGGTCCTCCTCCCATTTTTTGCGGTGCTGGGAATTGAACTCAGGTCCTCAGAGACTGCAGCGCAGCGCTCTACCAACTGAGTTAAATCCCAGCCCCCAGGTATCGTAGGTGGGTTTAAATATAAGTAACATTAGATGTCATTAGCAAAGTAGTAATTCCCTGCATCACTTTTCATCCTTTACCTTCATGACCGAAACAGTAACAGATGAGAAATTTCAGTAAACAAATGGAGGAGTAAAATCACTCTTTGAAGAAGAGAGAATCTCCCATCCTCTCTTATAGATTCTCTCTTGCCCCAGGTCCTAGCTGAGTGAGAAGAAAAGCTTTAATGTTACAACACCCTTGGAGTTTTGACTATCTCTTGGATCAGAAGATGTAAACTACTAAATCAAGACCAGGGTTTAGAGCCAGGCGCGGTGGC
>VMDO01006004.1:0-66983 GCA_007922755.1 Pedetes capensis | reverse complement strand
CATTGAAAACCCTATGAACAGCAGAGAAGCACTGACAATAGTGTTTCCCCTGTTGTACAGAGGGTTGCTATGAGTCGGATACCAACTCGACGGCACCTAACAACAACAACAAGGATTTAGCTAAGTGGGTAGAGTGCCTGCTCTGTACTCTCTGAGGACCTGGGTTCAATCCTCAGCACAACAAAAATGGGAGAAGGATGTGGCAGCCATTCCTGCAATGATCAGCCGTTAAAAACCCTATGAGAGTCGCTATGAGTCAGACCTGACACGATGGTACCTAACAACAGCAAACCAAGACTGTGTTAGCAGCTGTCTATGCTACATAAAAACTTCCTGTTACCTGAGAAGCTAGGGAGGCCATTCTGCCTGTCTCAGCTTTCATCCAAGTTGGTTAGGGGGGCACCACCACACCAAATAAATTTTAAAGGAACAATAGGAAAAAGCAACCGGTTGCTTTATTATATCCCATAATTTTTAATTATTTAATGTCTGGGTTACACAATGATTTTTCAATTTAAATATTATTTTATTAAGGCACTTTATATTGTTGGGTGTGGTGGCACACGCCTGTAATCCCAGCGGCTCAGGAGGCGGAGGCAGGAGGATCGCAGGTTCAAGACCAGAGGCAGTCTGTGTAATTTAGCAAGACCCTGTCTCTAAAAGTAAAAAAAAATGTGCTGGGGTGCAGCTCAGTGGTCCAGCACTTGCAGAGCATGCAGGTGCAAGGCCCTGGGTTCAACCCCCAGTACCACAAAAAAAATAATAATAATAATAAAGAAAAAAAAGAAAATGTGGAAATTTGGGAGTCCACTCCTTTCAAATCTGATTGTGTCATCACTGTTTTCATCTCATTATATGGCTCACCGGTGCTCACACAGGTGGTACTAATGTTGCCTCTGCCACATTCTTGTCCTTTCCTTATATTTTTATTATTAGTGTTAACTCTGAGCCATGGTTTCTTAAGAATTTTGTTAAAACATTTGGCTATTTTAAGATGGTTAGCTTCATTAAAGCTAAAAAATATAATTTGTAAATCTGTAAATGGGCCTTCATAAACTGCCACACGTCATAATACCCTTCAAGTGAAACACATTATCTGTCTGTCTTGGGGAATCACCTTAGAGTCTTCTGAATTAGGGGAATACCCCCTTCCCTCAGGATGGCCTACACACCACACACCAGATTGCTGATGCACTAAAGTGAATGACTCAAAGCCCCTCACGTTCATGAGCTTTGCCACAATTTGTTTGAAACTACTCTTTCTTTCCCCTCCATTTTTCCCTTTGTCAAATATCCCTTCATCTTACATGGGGTTAAAGTGTCAGCTGGTGTCTTTTTGGATCTAAGTAGAAACTGAGTGGGCAATATAGTTAGTTTGGTTCACAGTAATTTTGAAGAATCCAGTTTTTCTCAGTGTACATATTGCATTGGGGTGGGGGAGGTTGTATGATGACCTGATGGAGAAATGTGTCATAAAGTCTATTAATTGCTTTCTACAAATAGATCAAATAGAGGCAGCTATACCCTGAGATCAAAGTAGATAAAATAAATTATTATAAACCATATAATATTAGATGGCCTGCAGCCATAGCCCTGTGGCATCTGATCCTGTCAGATCTCAGAAACTAAGCAGGGTTGGGCCTGGTTAGTACTTGGGTGGGAGACCACCTGGGAATACCAGGTGCTGTAGGCTTGAGAGACGGACCAGGCAACCCACTCCCAAAAATCAATCTGCCATTGAAAACCCTGTAAATAGCAGAGAAGCACTGACAATAGTGTTTCACCTGTTGTACGTAGCATCGCTATGAGTCAGATACCAACTCAATGGCACCTAACAACAATATGAGATGATATCATACAAAGTAGCGTTGAGAGTATAACATGACTATCTGCAGCAAGACAATCCTATATCTTCAAAGCCCACCTGGTTGACAAACAAGGATGATGTTTTCTCTAGATGGCTGATTTGCTTTTCCTGCACATGATGCAAAAACTGAACAAACCCCAAAGTATGCTCACATGCCTTCTTCAGAACAGATCAAAGAATTATCACAGGTTAGCTTTGGTAGAAGAATTTCCAGACAAATCTAATATCATATCAAATTGGTTTCCTGCATCTTTCTCAGGTAATTTGTATTTCATGTATGCTCACTATGTTGTCAGAAACTGTATTGAGCTCTTAACATGTGTTATCAAATCCTCACAAGCAATGCAAATAGAGTTATTAAAACCACCATTTCTGCCTCCACAGTCTAATGAAATATAAAGCATTTTCCAACTCCTTTATTACCTCTCATTCACATTTGGTTTCTCTTTCAACAGTGGCTCATCAATTTAAAGGAAAATAGTCAAAACTAATAGAATGTCCAAATGATGCATGCCAGCCAGCAAGAATCAGGCAAAAGGAAAGGCAGTTACCTGAATTAAGAGTGCAGTTTTCCTCAAAGTTTAACCATAAATTGTCACTATTCGTGGACTCCAGTAGACTACTTCTTCCTTCATGTTTTGTTCCTATTCATGCCCTTGGAGAATAGGAAGAAAGCCCAGGGAACTGAGCCAGTGTGCTGAATATAAGCCAGGTGGAACATAAGGTACTAGTCTTTAAAATACACATTCTTTCTGGCCCAGTAATTTCACCCACTCTAAAATTTTTTTCCTCAGAATGTAGTCAAACATACAAACCAAGATGAGTCCAGGATCATTTACAACAATAAAAGCTTATACATACATTAATGGTACCTGAGGATGTAGCTTGGTGGGAGAACATGTGCTAATCATGTACAGGCCCTGATTTTCATCCCCAGCACCCTCAAAAATAATAAAATAGACACAATAGTAGGAAGCTGACTAAGTAAATCATAATGATTAATAAGATAGTATATTATTTAGCCATTCAAATATGTTGTTGTTAGGTGCTCTTGAGTCAACGTCTGACTCATAGCAACCTAATGTACAGTAGGCAAAACACTACTGTCAGTGCTTCTCTGCTACATATAGGGTTTTAAATGGCAGATTGACTTTTGGGAGTGATCGCCAAGTCCATCTTCCAAGCCTACAGTATCTGGTGTTCCCAGGTGGTCTCCCATCCAAATACTAACCAGGCCCCACCCTGCTTAGCTTCCAAGATCTGCCAGGATCAGAGGCCACAGTACTACGGCTGCAGGCTCATTCGAATATGCACATTTAAAAAACATTTTGAGTGATGTAGTAAAATGCTAAAGATATATTGCAATATATACTATGTACAATGTAGTACAATTATTACATATCAAATTATACCATACTTTAACATACAGGTACAAGATTCTATCTAAAATAATTTATGTGTATAACAATTTATAAAATGTATATTTTATATGTATTACATATAAGATTTTCATGTTATATATAAAATAATTTGGGGTAATTTTGGAGTATTTTCTCTGTTTTTAATTTTGTATTTTTTTAACCTTGAATGTATAATTTTTAAAAGCAAAAACACTACATAAGATAGTCACTGCTCTTGGTGAGCTTACATTCTTGCAATAGGAGGACATTTTAGCAATAGGATTCAAGACAACTTGTAGCAATAGTTGTCAAAAGAGAGCATAAAGTACAGTGGAGATACAAAGAGTGATCACCTCAAACTGACAAAATCATGGATAGATAAAAATATAAGGGTATTCCAGGTCAAATAAATAACATCCACAAATGCATGTATGGATCCACTGGAATAGAAAGTGAAAGACAAATGGAAACACAGGAAGATGGAAAGAAGGGAGGAGCTCGTCCATTATGGACTCTCAGAGCGGTGAGGGGCAGAGACTCTAGGGCTGCATTGTCTACCGTCATACCCACTAGCCAAATGTGGTTACTCATATCGAGACAAATGGTAAGTATAAAACACTACATCAGTTTTGGAAGACGTAGTTTTGAAAATGGAAATCATCTCAATAATTTTCATATTGGTTACATGTTAAAACAATAATATTTTATAGATTAGATTAAATTAAATATATTATTAAAATTACATTCACTCAGGTTTTGGCAATGTGGTTTCTAAAAATGTTAAATTACATATGTGACTCTCCTATCTACTGGATAACACTGTTCTAGAGGATAGATATCAGGAATACTACTACTGGACTGAAGACAGTTAGAAGACTACAAGAATCCAGATAAGAGGCAAGGAGAGATTAAACCAGGCAAGTACAAACAGGAATACAGAGGAAGAGATGAAGTTATAAAAGAGACTGTATTAAAAAAATCAGGTCAACTGAATAAGGAAGAAAGAGTTGGAAGTATCTGGAATACTCTCAATTTTGGGGTATTGATGAGCTCTAACAACAGTTGTTGTTGTTGATATATGCGGTCAAGTCGGTGTTTGACTCATAGCAAGGCTATGTACAACAGATGAAACACTACTGTCAGTGCTTCTCTGCTATTCATAGGGTTTTCAGAAGCTGATTGTTTTTTGGCAGGGAGGGGGTTGCCAGGTCCATCTCCTAAGCCTCCAGCTTAGGTGTTCCCAGGCGGTATCCCATCCAAGTACTAAGCAGGCCCAACCCTGCTTAGCTTCTGAGATCTGACGGGATCAGATGCCACCATGGTATGGCTGTAGGTGTATGAACAGTAGTAACCTTAAACAAAATAAGGAATACAAAAAGAAAACCAGATCTAAGTATAAAATTTCATTCACTGAAATATTTCTTTATGGGTTATTTATTCTGTTCTCATTATTATCTAGTAAATTAGGTGCTAGGGGACTAGCAATGGTGGAGCAAATGAGGTCTCTCCTTTCCTAGAGTTTACTGACCTATATTAGGAGCATAAACTGACCAGCCATGTTTAAAAGGAGGTGGCTATTAATATAACAAGGAGAAGGACAAATCACTGGAGGAGACAGATGAAGGAGAAGTGAGAGAAAACAGTTTCAAAAAAGACAATAAAGGAGAAAATTTTAAGTGTGGTCCCCATGCCAAATGGAGCAGTTTGGTTAACATAAAGACTACCAAATGTCTGTGGATTATGTAGCTGCAAGGCTGTTGCTCACCTTGGAAAAGGCATTTTCAAGGGAATGATGAAGACCAAAGCCAGATTTCAGAGGTCTCAACGGAGGTGAAGAGTAAAGGCAGCACCTGCACATTGTTCCTTTGAAAAGGGCAGGGGCTAGAAAATATAAAAGCACAAGGGCAAGCCTAAAATGAGAGCAGATCCAAGTGTTTTCAGTAGAAAATATAGAAAAGAGAGGAAAGCAGAAGAATAAGTAATAAGTAAGATGTCTTCGAAATTGAAAGCAGATGGGATGAAAAGCAGTGAGACATGTACTGTTCTTGAATACGAAATGCAACCCCTTTGACTGGCCCTAAAGTGTCAGGAGGAATGTGAAAAAGACCTGTGTATGGAAGTGGGTAGAGACTTGAAAGAGTTCTTGCCTGCTGACCTTGCTTCCCTGAGACTTTTAGGATGGTTAGCTTGCAAGAGTACAGAGTAGCTAGGCCTCAAGAAAAGGGTGAAAGTTTGAAATAGCTGCTAAAAGAAACTGAACTGTGAGGTGACAGGAACCGAGTAAAAAGAATACCGACTAATACTATGGGTTCCATTGAGATTAGGGGCCATGTGCTTTTATGATATAAACAGCTCCCACCTTGTGGTTTCTCTGTAGTTGTGCTGTACCGTCCCTGTGCAGGAGTGAAATAATTAAATGGAAAAAAACATCCAACTCTCAGATTTGCAGAGCACTGAAAGCAGAAAGATGATTTAGGAATCTAAGGGTGACAGTAGGAGAGTTCAAATTATTAGCCATAGGCATGTGCTTCGTGGAGGAAGTGATGAGAAGGTAGATGCAGAAAAGATGAGAGGGTTAAGAGATCAGAGGTCTACAATGATACAGATGATGAGTTGCTGGGAGGAAGCTATAAGTGAGGATTAATGTTTCTTCAAAATAACAAGAATAGAACAATGATCAGTTAAGCAAGCACTATGTAACAGGCAGTGCTTTAACTTTTTATATATAATTGTGATGGCAACCCTATGAAGTAGGTATTATTGTAAGACTTTTTTTTCTTTTAGATAAGGACAGAGAGTTGAAATAACTTGCAAAGATCACAGAGCCAGTAGGTAGCAGAGCCCATGGTTGTAACCAGTCTGCAGGACAAAATCAAAGACATAAAGATAGTGTTTATTTACAAAGGAATGAGGTTTCACAGGAAACAGAAGCAGTAAGAAAATAAGTGATGACTGGGGAGGCAGAGTTCAGGGAGAGTAGAAGAGGGAGCAGGGATAAAATTAGAGGAGGCAGGAAGGAACCATTGAGGAGATCTACAGTTATAATGATAGTAAAGGATTACCAGAATAAATCAAGGCATCAAGATATGCTCACTGAAAACAATAACTGACCCTAGGTTGTCCCCCTTTACAAAAACAATTATTAGTGCTATTTCAAGGTTCATATTATGTACCATAGGCAGGTCAAATATAATGATAGTAAAGGATTACCAGAATGAATCAAGGCATCAAGATATGTTCACTGAAAACAATAACTGACCCTAGGTTGTCCACCTTTACAAAAACAATTATTAGTGCTATTTCAAGGTTCATATTATGTACCATAGGCAGGTCAAGAATAAAGTTGAAAGGCCCTGTTTAAGCCCCTAAGAATCTTACAATCTAGAGACAAAACAAGTATTTTTTTTAAGCATGGTATAACTCAGGGTAAGAAATTGTCAGAAAGACAAAACTAGTGGGCTTTAGTGCTCAAATTTTTTAAAAACTCTGCATTTGCCAACAGAGTTCTGAAAACATAAAGAAATGTGACACAATTAGGTAAATAGGATTGAGTTAAGTATAGGTAAGTGGGGCAGTGTAGAAAGAAGAAACTGCATAAAAAAGGCATGCAGGTGGGTGAGCATGGGGAACAGTGGAGAGCAGCAGCCAGGTAGGTTGATCATTTGTCCTAAGCACAGAAGGGGTATGTTGTTGTTAGGTGCTGTTTGAGTCAGGTCTGACTCATAGTGACCCTATAGACAACAAGATGAACACTCCCCAACACTGTGTCCTGTCCAGCACTATGTCAGTGCTTCTCTGCTCTTCATAGGCGTTTCAATGGCTGATTGTTTGAGGACTGCTTTGAAAGTGGATTCTTACATCCTTGTTCCATTTTTGTTGTACTAGGTATCAAACGTAGGTCATCAGAAAGCCCAGAGCAGGACTTTATCAACTGAGCTAAACCCTATCCCTTTAGAAGGGGTATAAGAAGGTAAATTTGGAAAGGTAAGTTAGGACCATGTTGTAACTTAGGCTGGCACACTGATTTTATTTAATGCAAAAGGTAAGGAGTTGCCATTAGAGGGACTGAACCAGGAAATCACAAAAGAGGAGGTCGGGCCCAGAGCATCACTAGTATAGCCTTTCTGCTCAGAATCTTTTATTTATTTTCCAGCATAAGATGTGCTCACATGGTAGAGTATAATCTTAACAGGGACAGAACTCATATATTTTTCATGATGATAAGAATGGAACCTCCAGAGTTTTATTGGTTCCTCACAGAAATAAACTAGTTTTCTTATTTTTCCCCTAAACAGTATTTCTGGTCTAGGGACACAATACAAGGGGAAAAAAAGAACAAAAAGTAAATTACAGCATACTTGTCCTCTGCCAAACAACATTGAAAATATTGTGAAATAAAGTAAAAATGAACATAAATGCAGGCTTTTAAATAGAGAAGTTATATGGTAATATGCATTGGAGAGCTATAAATGGAAATGGAGAATTTTGCTTTCAGAAAAAAAATCATAGGATTAAAGGGGAATAAGCAGCCAATTGTGCATATTTATTTGAACCAATTTTTAAAGCAATATTCTGTGCATCTCCACAAATCTATCAGCAGTACAGAAGGCCTCAAAAGTGTTGTCCAAGTGCACTTATCAAGTTGTTCTTTGGGCTAAGGCAGATCTAAGTCTAGGGCATCAAGATATGTTCATGAATTTAACAGGACATGTTTGTTTTTAAAATATATTCAAAAGTACCACTACAGAGCAATCAATGGCTTTGGTAATCTGAATCATTTCTATGAGAATAAACATATACATTTCCACAGGTAATAAGCATTTCTATGGAAAACTGGGTCCCTCAAATTGTATTCTGATGGCACTTGTATCAAGACCACTAGGAATGATTCTCTAAAATGCAGGTGCCAGGGCCCCCACCAAAAAGATCAGACTCTCTGAGTATAAGGCCTAGTGACAACAACATTTAAAAACTTTATGTGATCTGTGTGCATGCTAAAACTTTTGAATCTTTGGTCACCTAGAAGGATATAGGAAAAAAAAAACTGAAAAAATGGTGGAAGGGAAACTTTTTTTCCTTCTTTTTGAGTTTTGAATCTTTTTGTGAACAGAACTTAAAAGAATGAGCACCCTATTTATATTTGTTCCTCCAGAACCAGGCAGAAGCATCAGTCCAATAGCAAGATGATCAGAAAAATATTTTTGGATTTGTACTGAGCAATATGGTCAGGAGAGGCTTAATTTATTATAAGTAACATAGTTGTTTTTTTTTTTTAACATCCCCATTTCCTCTGCTTTCCCCTGACTTTCTCAAAAGAAACAGAATAATTGTCCACAGCTTTTGCACTAGGACACATGTTTCCCTGCTTATTCTTCTTGGTAGTGATTCACCCATCCCCTAGGCTTGAAACTTAGTAGATTTACAGGGATAGGATAGAAAAGTATAGATAAAGATTTCCATATTCTTCTCTTAGCTATGCTTTTACAAATAGTATCTATTTCTTTTCTCATATAGATAAGCCTGTGTGGCATTTAGTATTTACCTTTTATAGAAAAGAATCACAGATAAGTATGCATTCTTATGTCTATCAAGCTGGGAAGAATTTTTTCCAACTATTAATCAAATAAACTTTACACCTTTAGCAGAGTTTCCAATGATTTGAATTTGAAGGAGTTAATTAATAGTTTTGGTGACAACTAATTAAAAATTGTATGTTTAAAGCAAAAATTATTTTAGAAATTCTGTTGTAAGTTCTTTTGATATTTTCCTTCTCATTGAAATCTCCAAGCATGGTAAAAAAAAAAAGTTTTTATTTTGACTTATTCTCATTTAAGAAATAATACCAAGGACTGGAGAGGTAGCCCAGTTGTAGAGTGCGTGGCTAGCATGCACAATTCCTAGCACCACAAAAATAAATGAATAAATCCTCAGGTCCAAAGTGCTCTTAAAATTATAAGTGTCCTCCTTAGGAAAAGACTAGCACCTACTTTCTCTGAAATGGAACATTTTCAAGGTGTTTGTTTATTTCTTCCTGCACCATGTAGAAATCGTCAGGTGAGGAATTGCCAAGAAATGAAGTGACCTTATAAATGTCAGAGCACAGGTAAGGGTGACATGCTCTCTAGAAAGTAAGGCTAACTCTTTGACCAAACATTCTCATTGCTTATCTTTTCTCACCAATTCTGTTGTTTGTTATGTATACTTTCCTAACTAAAAAGTAATGAAGAAAACTTGGAGAGGTTATGTGCTCAGCAAAAGAAACACAGCATTCTGTGACAGAGCAAATATTGTGGTTCATTAAAAAAATATATTTTAAAAAGAAAGTGAAGTGTTTTATATCCTGACAAACTATACTTCATTATTGCCTTCTGTCTTGGAGCACAAAAAGATTTCAGGCTGGAGTCCAAAGTCTAAAAGGGTCAAGAGGTGACATGCATTACAAAAACATGACTTCTAAACAGTTCTTTTGCTTACAGTGCACTTTGCATTATGTCAAAGTTGGTGTATGAAAACAGAGTTGAAAATCTATAGAGTAGAAAAATCTAACAGAATAGAAAAGTTTGATCCTTAAATGCTAAGTAGCTTTTCTTTAGGATGACTAAGTTCAACAACTTATAATTAAGTATTGCCTTAATTCTTGCAAATCAAGTTTAGTTTCAGCAAAAACAATATCATTAAGTATCTCATAATTCATTTTAGGTAGGCTGTCTTTATCAGCGAATAGTATTTTTTATTTTTTACAGTAATAGAGCCTGCAGCCATACCACTGTGGTGTCCAATCCTGTCAGATCTTGAAAGCTAAGCAGGGTCAGACCTGGTTAATACTTGGATGGGAGACCACCTGAGAACACCAGGTGCTGTAGGCTTGGGAGAAAGGACCTGACAACCCATTCCCCAAAAAACAATCAGCCATTGAAAACCCTACAAATAGCAGAGAAGCACTAATAATACTGGTTCTCCTGTTGTATGTAGTGTCGCTATAAGGAAGATACCAACTCAATAGCACCTAACAGCAACAACATAGTAATACAGGTAGAAAAGCAGTACTCTGCTTTAGTTATCATAGCAGAAAGTGTTTTATGTGGTTGAATACTGATTTCAAGCAGAGTTCAAATGCATTAGTATTGCCATCATATAGTATCTCAGCAAATGTAGATACTATTCAAGTGAAACATGAGACCATAGGTTTTTGATAAAGCTTTCACAAAAATAAAGCAAGAAATTTGAAGTAGTGACTAACAAGGTTAATATATTTTGAAATTATATTAAAACTTTCCTCTTAAGAAAAATGTAACTTGAAATATCATTTTACTGTTCATTATTAAGTTGCATTGAAAAATGTGGCATAGAAAACAAAGACTGCATCTCACAGACATTAGAAAAGAACTTCCAAATTTAAGAACAATTTTCATAAGTTTCTCAGTCATCTACCATTTTGATAAGTTTTTTATAAGAAAAAGAAGGGATTTCAAAAAGAGTCAGAGTAGCCTCCAGATATAGTGGCACACAATATAATCCTAGCATTCAGGAGGATCATGAGTTCAAGGACAGCCTGGCTACTAAATAAGTCCCTGTCTCAAAAACAAACAAATAAACAAACAAGCAAAAAGAGTCACAGAATTGTAGCTACTATTTTAAAAACTCAGGAAGTTAAATTTTAAGTCTTATTTTTTCAGAAAAACCCAAAATGGTAAAAATTTTACTTACAATTCCATGACTATATCAATATTCTAGTAGCTATCATAACAAATTATGGATAACACTGTGAAGAATGGGAATATGAGAGCACTTAATTAGACTCATGAGGAATCCCAGGAGGCAATCATTCAAACAGAACAAGGAAACACTGCCTGGTCTAAAGTCGAGAAAAGTGTGCATTAGGGCTATATCCTTCTACCATATCCCTTCAATTTTCTATGCTGAGCAAATAATCCGAGAAACTAGACTTTATGAAGAAGAGTCAGGAACAGGATTGGAGGAAGACCCATTAACAACCTGCATTATGCAAATGATACAATTGTGCTTGCTGAAAGTGAAGAGAATTTGAACAATTATTGATGAAGACCAAAGAACACAGACTTCAGTATGGATTGTAACTCAACATCAACAAAACAAAAACCCTTACAACTGAGTCAGTATGCAACTTCACAATAAATGGAGAAAAGATTAAGATTGTTCATCACTTTGCTTTACTTGGTTCTACAATTACACCCATGGAAGTAGCAGTGAAGAAATCAAAAGACACATTACTTTGGGAAAAGCTGTGGCAAAAGATCTCTTTAAAGTCTTAAAGATGTCACATTGAAGACGAAGGTGCATCTGACTCATGCCATGGTATTTTCAGTAGCACTATATGGTTGGGAAAGCTGGACATTGAACGAGAGAGACAGGAGAATAATTGATGCTTTTGAATTATGGTGCTGGAGATAAATATTGAATATACGATGGACTGCCAAAAGATCCAACAGATCTGTCCTAGAGGAAGTGCAACCAGAGTGCTTCTTGGAAGCAAGGATGGCCAGACTGTGTCTTATGTATTTTAGACATGTAGTCAGGAGGGAGCAATTCCTGGAGAAGGACATCATGTTTGGAAGAGTGGCAGGTCAACATAAAGAAGGAAAACCCTCCACTAGATGGATTGACACAGAGTCTACAACAATGGCCTTAAACATAAATAAGATCGTGTGCCTGGCACAGAATCAGGGAGTGTTTCGCTCTGCTGTCACTATGAGTCAGACCCGAATCAACGGCACCTAACAACAACAACAACAACAATTTACATCATCCTCCAACTATTTTGTTTGTGAAAGTTCTGAGAATTAATATATATTCAGGTAAAGCAAATAGAAATATGTCTAAA
Source organism: Pedetes capensis (assembly GCA_007922755.1). NCBI lineage: Eukaryota > Metazoa > Chordata > Mammalia > Rodentia > Pedetidae > Pedetes > Pedetes capensis. Next base: position 54,856 of record VMDO01006004.1, on the reverse strand, counting down.
TATTCTTGGTCACAGTTGAAGCTTTTCATGTGAAAGCCTATAGGATTTAGTCCACAGAATATAGGATACTATTATTTCCTCTTACTCATAGTTGTAATTACCTTTACTGCTGCTGTTGTTGTTGTTGTTAGGTGCTTCTGTACATTATATCAAATCTTAGTGTAACTTTTTCTTTCATCTCTAGCACTTTACCTCAATGAATTTTCTTAAATATTCTTTCAGCCTCCTAATGAATGACCTTTTTATTTATTATGATGATTATCATAGCCAGTATTACTATTAATTCATACAACTTTATAAAAGTAATATTATCATATGAATTATTCTTTTTTTAGCAGCATAAATGCCACAGTACTTTGTTTTGTCATTGAAAATATCACACAGAATTCTTTCCATTTGTCTAGAACTAACCAATAAAAATCATTTGCATTCACTTTAGTCAGTAACCTTAAAAATGCTCATTCTCTCATCTAGGTCAGCTACAGGAGTCAATTTTATCTAGCCAACCACTGAAAATTTTCCCTAAAGGTGATATTTTATCTTGGGAATAATAATAAACACAATAAATATGGGAAAGGGTTTGAGAGTATCATTGATGGGAAATAGCACTCAGACACCATATTGTTGTTATTATAGCTTCTAAGAAATGCAAATCAGAGGACAGTCAGTTAATGCTAGTAATAATAATTCATTGATACCTCTTAACTGGAAATGCTACAGTATAAACCAAACCACATAAATTGAGATTACTAAATTCCATCCTCATGAAATCCCAATGCTCCAAATGATTAACAATTCACATATCATGAAGGCATTATATACTAATATATAGGACATGTTATTAACGGTTAGTCTTAATTGTACCAGCATGGGTATATGGCAGCTATTAGATTTCAAGCTCACTGTTTTGTTTAGAAATACATTACAATTTCAGGGAAAAGTCCTCAAGTCATGATAACACATCCTATGTTATGCATTAATACAATGAGAGCCGTTAAGATTTGTACAAAGTCCAAAGACAGGTCATAAATCAGGAACCCTTATAGAGACTACTTAACAAAAAAGAAAAAAAAATCTAGCATTGTTATGGTTATACTTCCCTCTAACATTAAAATAACTGGTGTTTACACTGAAGTTCATCTGCCTTTTTCAGATCAGTATTTTCATGACACATTTGTCCAACTATGGAAATGACCGACTGGGATTATATACATTTGTTAATCTGGCCAATTTCGTGCAGACCTGGACCAACCTGCGTCTTCAGACTCTGCCTCCTGTACAACTGGCTCACAAGTATTTTGAGCTCTTTCCTGATCAGAAAGACCCTCTCTGGCAGGTAAAATTTGTTCAATAATTGATATAACTAATTAATCTCAAGAATATATTATTTTGGTATTGTAGGATAACCCAAATCTGAAGTGAAAGCATCTGAAAAATATAACTGTATATTTGGGAAATGTTAGTGCATTTGAGAAACTACTTGTTGATGAATTGTAGTTTTATATTATTGGTACACAATGAGACAAATTCTCTGTTCTCTTGCCCATTAGAAATTATGGAATTTCCAGCAAGGGACTCAATAGAGGGATGTTTTCAATCAGAAGCAACAAGTCAATTTGCTGATTGCAGCAAGGTGAAAGAGTAGATGATAAGCACTAGCTGATAAACCCTTTTCCACATTCACTTGGTTTGTTAGGTAGGAAGCTACCTGATTATCCTTGAATTCATCCCCCTATATCTCGCTCAGGGCTGGGATTTAGCTCCGGTGAGCACTACACTGCAGTCTCTGAGGTCCCAAGTTCAATTCCCAGCACCACAAAAATGGGAGAAGGATGTGGCAATCCACTCCCAAGGCAATCCCAAAACAGCCATTGAAAACCCTATGAGGGTTGCTTTGAGTCGGATACCGACTCGACAGCACCTAACAACAACAACAACAACAACATATCTAGCTCAGTTGGTTGAGCCCTGCTCCATACTCTCTGAGGACCCAGGTTTACTCCCCAGCACCACAAAAACGGGAGAAGGATATGGCAGTCCATTCCTGAAACAATCAGCCAATGACAACCCTATGAGAGTTGCTCTGAGTCCGACCTGACTTGATGACACCTAACCCAACAACTACAACATCTCTAATGACCAAACCACATTAGACAGTCTGTACTAATATAGGACTGTATCCTGTATCACTTTTCAGTTGGTATAACAAGAATCTTTTCATCTTAACTACAACAAATCACTGGAATGACATGTGATTTTCCTGCTAATTTAACACCTTATTTTTAAACTGATATCATTATTATTTCTGGTGATTTACTTAAAACAGTTTTTTTCCCAGAACAGCAGCCAAAAAAGTACACTCACTTTTAACTAAAAATAAGGAGATTTATTTAACTTCATGTACCTACACTATTAATTGAATAGAAATAAAAGTGGTCCTGTGTACCCATTCCTGAAATAGTATTAAAGAGTACTGAAATTCTTTCCCCTTTTCTACATAATACACACATTATTGGTAAAGGGTATTCTAGATATATCATGCACAGTGGGTTCTGGTTTTAAGTATTATAGGCTGAAAGTAGAAAGTCTATAGTAATTCACCTTCATTTTACTCTTACCTTTCAGATACACATTTCTTACATTTCAGATATACATCTACCCACCTCTGAAGGCAGCTGAAAGCAGTTGATGTCTCCTTAAATACTATTATTATGACTAGATCTCAATCACTCTGAAGCATAGCAAGAAAGCTCAAAGTTACTTAGAAAAAAAACTGACACTGTTTATTTCCATTATTTAGTGAATATTGAGAGTGTATCTCCTTTGAGGTTAGCAGGAAGTATAGTCTCCGCTCAACAAGTTATTAAGAACAAAGAGAAAAAAAGGTGAATAGCAGGAATAGAAAAATATTAAACTCTCAGTACTATGAGACTGTTTCCCCACAGTGGAAATATCTCCCCTTTCTCACTTTCTCAGTCTTAACTGCAAGACAGAAAACAATTATTCTTTAGCTTCCGTGATCCCATCTGTCTTTTCAATTAAAAAAGAAGCCTTCCTATTTATCTCAGTGTTTCCTGAGATATCATATAAGGACAAAAGTTGGAAATGCTAGCATTTAAGTACATGCTCATACACACAAAAAAATACCTTTCTATATTCTTCTCCAATTTAGAATCCTTGTGATGACAAACGCCACAGAGACATTTGGTCTAAAGAAAAAACCTGTGATCGCTTACCAAAATTCTTGGTAATAGGACCTCAGAAAACTGGTGAGAACTTTTAACGTTATGATGAATTAAATAGTGTAAAAATACAAATGACTGGACAGTGATTTCTTAAACCTGTGATAAAGCTGATGAATGGATAGCATGCTGTCCTCTAGACAATCTTTGTTTACCTCAATAACATATTTTAGTGCTTTGTCAAAGTGTTTTTAAAATTGGGAGGATGAAATAGATGTCACATGGTTTGAATATCCAGCAGCCAATTTGGTAGCATATCTTTTTTTTTTCCCCAAAGATCTTAATTGAAAAGCTTCTAAAATCAAAACTAATTGTGTTGAGAAAGTCATTGACAGGATTTGGACAAAATTCAAGAGGTACACCTATAAATACCTTTATAATAAATCCTTTCAAGAAAAGTCTGCCATCTTTCTGATGTCATTTATTTATAAACTATTTCTTGGAGAGATGACTATTTTTCAAGTATAAAAGATGTTTAAAAAGCAATATTCTTAGACATAAACAAAATTTTGTGCTAAGAAAAGTTCGTACTTATACCAGGAGAAATCTTTTGCACTTTTAATTGGTGGGCAATTTTTTCCCCATAAACTCTTTGTTTCTGCAAAAAATCAGTATTAAAAATGGAGCCCAGTGGAAGCTTAAAGATGCCAGGCATTCAAGCTGTATCCTGCATGTTAAATTATTTGGGGCCCTTGGAATCTGGCTTCACAGAGAAGAGCCATTTCAACTGTATTGCTTGCTAAGGGAAAAACGTTCCCACTCCTGTCTCTCTGGAATGCTGAGGAGAGTTCTATGCAACCTACACAGAGAGTTTAACCTATGCCTTTTTTTCTTAGTGCCACTTTCAAATATCAATCTGAAAACACTTAAGTATGACAAACACCTGTCTTGTCCTTATTTATTTCCCTTATACTTATCTATCTGAAGTCAAAAGGTGACTAGGAAAACATTAAAACTGAAGCCTCTTTGGTGAACTCCCACTGTCATCACATAACCTTGTCATTACCGATCGTGTCTCAGAAGCTTGGCCTACCGAGTTTGCTTCAGAAAGCCTGTGGGATATGCTGGCTCTCCTGCTGTGCTAGATATACAGGCATTTTAACATCACGGTTAGATGGCAGAATTATTACTTGTCATTCTGACCTCAGTTGGGTTTCCACATGTTTATGCTACTGTTTGTATATGATGTCTGCCTTTAGAATAAAAAATAATTTCTAGAAAATGGTAACTTTTTATAGAAATTTATTTTCCCAGTCTTATTGTGGTACAATTTACATGCAATAAAGTTCACCCATTTTAAACATACAGTTAGATAAATTTTGAAAATCATACACAGTCATGTAACCACCACCACATTCAAAATCTAAAACAGATGTGTCAAAAAGATTCTCCATGCCCTTTTGCAGTCAGGTCCCTCAACCCCAACCCATCCCAACCACACACAACCACTTACCACTTGGCTGCCACTGTAGTTTTACCTTTCCTAGAATTGCATGTAAATGTAAGCATATACTGTATCGTCTTTTGTGCTTAACTTCTTTCATTTATCATGAAACTTTTGAAATTCATCCATGTTGTATCTATCAATAATTTATGAAATTGATTTTTAATTAGACAAAAATATCTTCTCATATCTATTCAGTGAGAATTAAATAGCTATATTTTTAACTTTAATCTTGTCAAAAACATCTTTCTGGATAATTTTGCATAGGTTTCTAGTTATTTGCATATTCAAATATTTTCCAGTATTAAAACTGACAAAAATATTAAAACTGAAGATTTATAGATGTTTATTTAAATGTGTATAACTGTGATTATGTAGTTGTTTCACCACTGACTTCATATATATATATATACATATATATATATATATATATATATATATATGTATGTATATATATGTATCCATCCTACATCTAATATCTGATCCAGTCAGATCTCAGAAGCTAAGCAGGGTCAGGCCTGGTTAGTACTTGGATGGGAGACAGCCTGGGAACACCAGGTGTTGTAGGCTTGGGGGATGGACCCGGCAACACACTCCCAAAAATCAATCTGCCATCAACAACCCTATGAATAGCAGAGAAGCACTGACAATAGTGTTTCCCTGTTGTATGTAGCATTGCTATGAGTCCGATACCAACTCGACATTACCTAACAACAACATATATATGTGTGTGTATATATATATGTGTATGTGTATACACACACACACACACACACACACACACACAGCAACTTATTCAGACCAAAGAATATGTGTAAGTAAAGATAGAATTCAGAAACCACATTTTATCTTTTGACTGATAAATAACATTATGCTATTTACTGCCTGGCTGGGAATTAGCTCAGTTGGTAGAGTGGTGCTCTACAGTCTCCGAGGTCTGGAGTTTGATTCCTAGCATGACAAAAATGGAGAAGGATGTATGAATCTACTCCCGAGGCAATTCTGAAACAGCCATCGAAAACCCTAGGGGAGTCGCTATGATTTTTCCCCAAAAGTTTTGGATATTGTTTCACATTTCCTCTAATCCTTTGATTTTTCAAAAGATGGTCACCAGACAAGCAGCATAAGCATCACCAGTGAACTTGTTCAAAGAAAGAATTTGTGAACCACACCATAGACTTGCAGAATCAGAAATTCAGGATAGGGCCCAGCTAACTGTGTTTTAATAAGCCCTCTAGGCCAGTGATCCCCAACCTCTTTAGCACCAGTGACCAGTTTTGTGGAAGACACTTTCTCCATGGATAGTGGTGAGGAGGGGTCAAGATGATACAGTAATTAAGGAGCAGCTATCAATACATATGAAGCTTTAATCACTGGGCCACCACCTACCTCCTGCTGTGCAGCCCTGTTCTTCACAGGCTGCGGTCTGCTACTGATCCCTGGTCTGGGCTGGGACCCTTGCCCCAGATGACTCCAATGCATGATAAAGTTTGAAGATCACTGCTTTATGTCAAGCTTCTGAAAAACATTTTTACTTTGTGTAACATAGATTCCTGTGTTTCATTCCCTATAGTTATCTATGGTTATAGAGAAAGTGCTTATTGTTTAATTCAGGTATAAACTGGGAACACTTCTTTCAATTCACCTTTTGGACAATATTGTTGTCGACGGTTATTTTAACAATTTTCTGTTGTAGAGATAGGGTAGAGTTAAGTTTATCAGAGTCATAAAATATTCAAAATTTTGTACAAATCTATGAAATAAACAAGGCCAGTGAGTGTCCATTTAGAAAACTGAAACAAAGAAAAGCTAAAAGCCAAGGTCCATGAGATCAAATCATTGACTGAGCTAAAATCCAAAGTCAGCTCACCCAGTCCCTGCAACAGGCTTCTTCTCATACCACTCTGTCTCCATTTCTTAGAACTTGCTTCTTTTTAAATGCTGGTTATCTGTTCAATTTAAGTCAAGGAGTACTTGTAATGAATCTGCTTCTTGTTGTTGCTGTTGTTGTTGTTGTCAGGTGCCATGGAGTCGATGTCCAATTCACAGCAACCCTATGTACAACAGGCAAAACAGTATTGTCAGTGCTTCTCTGCTATTCATAGGGTTTTCAATGGCTGATTGTGTTTTGGAAGTGGGTTGCTGGGTCCGTCTCCCAGGCCTATAGCACCTGGTGTTCCCAGGTGGTCTCCCATCCAAGTACTAACCAGGCCCGACCCTACTTCGCTTCTGAGATGTGACAGGATAGATGCCACAGTGCTAAGGGTGCAGGCCATGACTCTGCTTGGATCATTATAATACTTAAATTATTAATGACATTGAAATGCTCATACTAAAAAATTGTCTTTTCATTTAATTAATTTCTAAACCTCTGTTATCATTTCAGGTACCACTGCTTTGTATTTGTTCCTGGTTATGCATCCTTCCATCCTTAGTAACTCCCCCAGCCCAAAAACCTTTGAGGAGGTACAGTTCTTTAATAGAAATAACTACCACAGGGGGATTGATTGGTAAGATGGGTTATTAGTATAAATCTAAAAGTATATGTACTGTGCACAGTATAAATTTAGTGCTAATATTTAGAAATATACAAATTTGGAACCACAGATAAAACTTATCTTCTGTGCCTTGGGAACTGAATAACGTAAAGGAACACAAAAATCATTCATAAAAAACCTTTCTCGTTAATGAGTGGACCTATTGCTTCCAGAGGCCCACATGTAATTTCAATTGGCATCAATTATCTTTGATGGTAATTACAGACATGAAGTCATAGAAATAGCATAATACACAGGAATTTTACTCCTGTCTACTCATAAGAGACCCTTCTCTTCTTTCCCTTATATACTTCTTATTAGGTGATGCTATAGTACACATATATAATTTTTTAATTTGCTTTGGCATAAAAGACAAAAAAAGTAAATGTGTTTGTTATTTCATGAGGAGTGAAAGCTGTACAAAAGCCATTAACAATATATAAAATTTAGTTTTTTGCCTTTGAATTGAAATGACAAATATAGTTAAAATAAACACTAAAAATGTAGATTTAGGCAAACTATAGGAATATGATAGAAATGAATGATACAAGGTAGCACATCATAAAATATATCTAGAGGTCTTGCTATTAAGGTGGAATGGTGAACACAGAGTACTATAAAAGAGTGGAATTCTTACAATAACTGTAGAACAAAAACAATCTGCATTTACTTCAGAATAGTCATGTACATTAACCTCTGCTGTCAAATTGCATGATCTCAATTTCATAAGTACCATTGAGGTCAAGAGCTGCTTGTGGGTAGTCTGAATGGGAAGATAAAGAAGTGGAATGAATATAATTTGAGCACCTACTAGGATTTACATATATTCTAATTATTATATAGTTCACTGCCAATTCTTCCATTACAGTGCTTGATATTGACTAATTGTGTGATGTTAAATAACAGCAGGGAGAATCGAGAAAACATCAACTACTTCAGCTTCTACTTGACCACTGACTCAAACATATATGCTTATATGTAATAGAATAAAATGTAGCATCAGGACTAAAACAAGTGATTAAAGACTTCTTTGGAGGTAGAGGCAAGTGCAATACTTAAGAGTCCCTGGAATGTAAGATAACTATGGGATTAATCAATTTTTCCTATCATAAATTGTATCAAACAAAACATTTTTGATCATAACTTAGTAATATGCAGAGGCATATAAGAACAAAAAGTCCCTTAAGCAGGTCTCAAGAAAATGGCGTACATAAGTAGAAAGCTAAAGAGCAATGAGAAATTTTAAACATAACACACTAAAATTATCCCAACCACTTTTGACTGACAAATTATACATTTAAAAAAGGCAATTAATCCAAATAACAAATAATGGTAACTGCAAATGTCAATCTATAAGTCATCTTAGCTTTGCTCTCAATAACATCAATTGTACTCATAGTCAGAATGGCCTGGTCTCTATGAAGTGTCAGCCCCTCTCCTGTCCTTTTGAGATCATGATTCCGGAACATTGAAGATTATATGTGTCAGAGTTGCAGGACTATTTAAGGAATTAACCTATACATAGTTAATCTGAATGCATCGATAGGATTTGTTTGTTTGTTTGTTTATTTGGAAAACTGGATAAGCCTAGGGCTACCTTAACTGACAAGCAGCCCAAGCACAGGGTTATAGTATAAGGAAAGGAGATAAATGACTAATAGAAAACTTCATCTTTGCCAATATTTGCAGTCAGAAGATCTCAAGAAAAAAATGATTCATGCATACATATAAGTTTTATGCTTTGTGGTTTGGTATTATTTTTAATGACATGGTTGGTGATATAGTGGAGGGTTGGGGTGATGTGTGGAAATCCATAAAATCCTGGTAGCATCTAGAACCTCTACAGTTATAATCTGGCTTTGAGTAAAATCAATTAATATTCCGGATCAACACAAATAAGAAAAAAATGTAGAGTACTACAAGATCCACATCTTTCAAATTAAAAAAAAAATGCTTAAGTGTTGTTTCATGGAAGTAGCAAAGCTTGAAGGAGGCGCCATTTACTTGTAACCCCAAACTATTAAGCCAATCTCATATGCTTGCTAATTTTTTGGATAACCTGCACACTATTTCCCAAGAGTAAACCTATTTGGGGAGCATCCAGCACTCATCCTGGAAATATGAACCTGAATTTCTTTCATTTACTTGTTCATGCATCAAACATTTTCCAAGTGCCTGTAAGTTGTTGTTTTTTGTTGTAAGTAGCAGCCCTTAAACTAGAAAAAGGTGAACCAGGGCAAACAAGAACTGGACTCTGCCTTTTCTGTGAAGCCTCTGAGGCCAAGCAAAATCAGCACAAGAAGGGTCCAACACCCAGAACTACTTTAGGAGGTTTTCAAACCCCAAACTGGTATAAAAGACCACTGGGAAGGTGGGACCATTTTTAGCAACTAAAAGTTATCTAATGTCAGCACCTCTGTTCTCTACTTCAAGATTTTTGGAGCCTTTTTAGAACAAATATGCTTGAGACAAACTTGGATCAAATAGGATACCAGCACACACTCATGATAACCTTAGCACCCCTGGAACCAGTATGAGCATCTAAATAAGAAGTATCCCCAAAGCTGACACTTTCTGTAAATAGAATATACACCAGAAGAGACAGCAGATCAAACTCTTCCAAGATTTTTGTATACCTCTTTGCCAGAGCTGGGCGCCATAGCCCATGCCTATATTCCTAGCAACTCAGGAGGCAGAGGCAGGAGAATTGCAGATTCCAGGCCAGAGGGAGCCTGCATAACTTCGAGAGGTCCTGTCTCAAGATTTAAAAAATAATAATAATAAAGGGATGGAAGGTGCAACTCAATGAGAGAACACTATGTGTAAGGACCTGGGATCAAGCCACTAGAGCTGCAAAAAAAAAAAAAAAAAAAGGAAAAAAAAAAAAGCCAAAAAGACCTATCACTATCACAAGCAATACAATGCCCCCCTTCAAAAAAAAAAAAAACATGAAAGGATTTCTTTACTGCACTGAGCTTCAAGACATCACTTTTTTGCACCAGTTACACTTGGCAATGTGGTAACAACTGGAATCCTACCATAAGTTTTATGTGAAATGACAAAATCTCACAGTCGAGAGTCCATGAAAGTATCTCATGAATTTTCAGTTGGAAGAAAACAACTCACTAGAAAAAAAAGAAGCTGTGACATGAATGTTAATGACTCTTTTGTTCAGTAATTATTGAACTATCTTGTCTTTGTTGCCCAAGTTCATGATGAAGGAGGCAGTGATGGAAAATGGGGCCAAATAGGGCTATTTTTATAAAATATTAAGAATCTCTAGAAGTTAAATTTTATAGTCCCTCTGAAGCCAAGCCTTTTCTTTTAAGAGGTTTACCTTAGCGCTTCAAAAAAATATATTATCATATGCTGACTTAGTTACATTTGACAACCTTTATATAGGTAGAACATTAAACAAAATACTACATTTCAGTGCTTGAGCTGACAGGTTTTCCTGTGTTCACACTGCTGGTCATTTGAATTCTCACTACACTTAAGAATGCAAAAGCCAGGCTTGGTGGTACATAGCTGTAATCCCAGCACATGGGAGGCTGAGGTAGGAAGATTAAAGGACTGCCATAAATTCGAGGCCAGTTCAAGGTTTACATAGAAAGTTACGGGACAGTCAGTGCTATGCAGTGAGACCCTGTCTCAAAAAAGAAAATGAAGGAAGGAGGGAAGGCAGGAAGGAAGAAAGGAAGGAAAAGGGAGGGAGGTAGGAAGGAAGGGAAAGGGAGGGAGGAAGGGGAGGGAGGAAGGAAGGAAGGAGGAAAAAAGAGGGAGGGAGGGAGGAGGGAAAGGGAGAAAGGAAGGAAGGAAAGAAGGAAGGGAAAAGAGGGAGAAATGAAGGAAGGAAAGGACAGAAGGAAGGGAAATGGAGGAAAGTAAGGAAGATGGGAAAAGGAAGAAGGAAGAAAGGAAGGAAAGGGAGGAAGGAAAAAAGGAACAGGAGGAAGGAAGGAAGGAAGGAAGGAAGGAATAGAAGGCCTGACCTTGAGAATTTTAATAAGATTTTTACATTTGGAAAATGTATATTCTTAAAAACTTTTCTTATAATTATCCTAAAAATGGTATAAATGGCTCTATACAAAAAATTAAGCAAATAATCTATGTTTACCACAGATATGCTCTGTGATTTGACACTAAAGATTAAGTATAACATCAGAACAACATGCTAATGGGAATAAAATTATTTACTATGACAAAGTAATAAATATTTTGCATAAATCCTTTTAAAACGTCCATGAAATGAACACATGCTCTTTTAACCATGTTTTCTTTTGATTTGAGCACATTTTTCTTTGTATGCTATTTTAAAATTTAGATGCATTTTATGGTTAAATTAATTATTGTTGGAGTTTGATCATTCTATGTCTACATTTTTGTTATCTCTCATACCTTTTTCTGATATTAAGCAAAACAAAAAGAAAATGTATTTAGAAATGCATTTTCAGAATGTATTATTAGTTTTCTGGATGTTTTCCTTGCTCACTATCAAGGGCAAATGCCTTAAAGAAAAAGGTTTTGGTGTAGGAAATAAGTGAAACTTTGGGACACCCCTAATCTCTTCAGTCACCAGGATATGAATGTAAACCAGAGTCTTATTTTGAGAAAAATATTCTTTTTCTAGGTATATGGATTTCTTCCCAGTTCCATCTAATGTCACCACTGACTTTCTATTTGAGAAGAGTGCCAATTACTTCCACTCAGAGGAAGCTCCTAAAAGAGCTGCTTCCTTGGTCCCCAAAGCCAAGATCATCACCATTCTCATTGACCCGTCTGACCGAGCATACTCCTGGTACCAGGTATGGAAAAGACAGAATTGAACAGGGAAAGGGGAGGTAGGTACAATGAAGGATGATTTTTAGCAATAGCCAGCTGCTTGGGTTTTAACTAAAGATGAGATCTGCTAGTTGTTTGATATCTGCAGAAAAGCTGATGAATTTTTGTTCCCCTGAAGAAACTGTCTGCATTACATTTTAAATTTTTAATTATCTAAATATTTTATTGAATAAAATGTGGTATTACAATGAAGAAATATTACAAGATGCCACAACTACAAGATGTAGTTGTGTGCACATATGTTTCTCTACGTCTGCCTTTTAAAAGTAAATATTATAATTTAAAAATCATTATTCCTCTTCTAAAAATGTATATTCTATAAAGGGCTAAATAGGAAAAATTTCAAGCTTTTGCAGGCTATAATGTCTCTGCTGCAACTCTGCCATTGTATTTCAAAAGCAGCCATAGATGATATGTAAATGAGTGAAGGTGGCTGTATTTCAGGAGAGCTGCACAAAAACAGACTTGCAGGCCACAGATTGCTGACCTCAGCTCCAAAAGAGCTTAAATAACTACTTGTATTAAAGAACCAATTTAGTAGCAAAGCATTAACAAGAATTCCTCATCCCTCAATCTGTCTAAACCTGCTCTAGGCCTCTGTTATGTGCTCACTGTCATTATGTTTCCAATGTTGCTTAGCACCTAACACAGAAACGATCACTTAGAAATAATCTAACAGACTCAAATAGTACTTACATATCAAATATATTTTTACTTTAATGAATCATTAAAAATAATAGCTAGTTAAAAAAAAATCATCCAAGTGACATTTTAATCACCAAAAGGAAATATTCAATAAAATGTGGTCTAAATTAAGCATAAGAACATAAAAACATTGAGTCAATGTCTTCACTCTCTAAGATCCTTAGTTAGTTTGCTTGGTTTTATAATTTAAAAATGCTTTCCTAATAGTCATATGTTCATCTAGTTATCAAATTATTTTAGTGACTACCATATGCAGAGTATTATTCTAAAAGTGACTTCAATTAACAAATGTAGATGTTACACTTGAGACTGCTTTGGGTTTCATTTCAGGATAATTCCCCATGCTCCACTTTCTACTTCTTTACTAATTCTTGTTATTCCTTTATTAATACCATATTTATAAGTCAGCATATAAATGAGAAAGTTATAAATAATGGAGAAACAGACAGACCCATTCAATGATAAAGCTCATCCTAAAGACAAGATAGGTTTATTAATTGGCTGTAGCAAAGGACGTTGAACAGCAGAAGAACTATTGCCCCTTCTGTAAGGAGAGAAAAAAATTTTAAGGGAAAGAGATTGAGATAAAATTAAAATGAAGGAGTGTCTTGATAGGTGCAAAGCAGTGCTATGTTTAAAGGGGTTATCAGCAGATCAGGGTGGAAAAGCAAACTAAGGTCCTATTTCCTTGGAAACTATGAAGTTAAAATGAATATGGAATATTGTGTACACAAAAAACTCCTAATCCAAGACTGCAAGTGGGTTGGATATAAGGCTAATTCTCTGTGTTGTAAGTGACACACTCAGCTCAGATCCTCCAGGCACAGGAAGGATGTTCCATCCTCACTAATATGACTTCAAGAACTAACTTCTTGATGCTTACAATATTAGAGAATAAAGTTGCTCAGCATTGTCCCTTTGTTATTTAATCAAAGTAGTTATTACAGATTCCCAAGTGGACGAATAGATTGTCAGAAAAGGTTTTGTGGCAGAGACAAAGTAGGGTCCACAAAGCAGATGGAATCTTAGAGAAGCAGACAGATGATAATATGCATAATAGCGGGAAGAGACATCCTGAAAAGTCAAGATCTGCAGCAATCCACAATTCCACCCTACATCAAAATATACATCAAAGTGCAAATTGGCAGATTTGATTTTGTGCCTTTTACCTTTTCCACCAGGTATCTGGAGAAAAGAGAAATAAGCCTTAATTAAGTCAAAAAGAAAGAAAATTGCAACTTGGCAACAAGTTAGACCTTAAAAATTAGGGATTTACATAAGAAGGAGGTTTCAAGGTTGCAAGCTAACAAAACAACCAAATTGTAAATAAATCACTCCACAGTGGCAAAATGAACGCTTTAACAAACTCTAGGAGAGTTTGTAGTACAGTAATTTGAATCCCAGTTGTAGCAAACTTGCTATTTAACTAGATGTGGTAAATATCCACAACTCACTGCTAAGCCTGAATATTTATTGGTCAATTTAAGGAAAAAGGTGCTTTTCTCAAATCCTTGGGCCTGGACTTGAGCCATTATGGAACACTTTCATATTTGGATTGCAGCTCTCTGCATTTTCTGCACAATAAATGATTCTAACTCACCGCAGAGGTTACCATTAGGTAAAATAATCTTGGCTTTTGGGTGCAAGGTAATATGTGATAAAAGCTGTGGATTTCAGATAATGTAGATGTCAGAGTTTTCAGTAGTTTCTTCATTTAAAAAAGCTTACAGGGCTTTTCTAATCTAAAACTACATTACTAAGTGAAGCAAAACTATGTGGCAGAACTAGTAGAGTGCTTGGATTGTGGATAGTCGCTGAACAGGATAAATGGTTTGCTTATAGGCTAAAAAACGGACATTAATGCTGCTTTCAAAAGTTTACTTCCAGAATAAAATATATACACCAAAAAAACAACTCGGTATGTTGATTAAGGAATCCTATCAGTAAGAATTCAGCCTCTACCAAATAAATTCTCAACAACAGAAAAATCAGTGTCATAACTAAAATTTGATGCTCTAAGAAGTTTCTTCTTTTATTAATTTCTAAGCAAATAACTCGCCAGCAGCAAGGCATTCCTTCCCTTAGCTTTGAGAATTGTCACGAAGATCAGTTTTTAATTATTTATGCCCATGATTCAAGTTAGTTTAATTATCCACCTTCTCACCACAGCATCAGCGGTCCCACGAAGACCCTGCAGCTCTGAAGTTTAGCTTCTACGAAGTAATCTCAGCTGGGCCCCGTGCACCCTTGGAACTTAGAGCCTTGCAGAAGAGATGTTTAGTCCCCGGCTGGTATGCCAGCCACATTGAGAGATGGCTTGTTTATTTCCCCCCATTTCAGGTATGAAGAATAAGAATTTACATCATGTAACCATCTCATTAAGTTGATGACTTTGCCTCAAGGACAGAGGGAATTTTTACTCACTAAAACATTACCAGCTCTTCTCTGTGGTTGTAAATAAAGAGGCTGTGGCAAAGAGAGATTATTTAATTTTCTAAGAATATTTCAGGATAATTCTTCCTGCTCCATTTTCTAGCACATGCCTTTTCTAATGGAAAAGGGTTTCAAAAGCCTCACATCTCTGATTCTTATTCTGACATGAGCAAAGCTCTTCACCAAATAAGACAAAAATGGTTTTGTTTAATTAAGTGCCATTATTTTCTTTCTGAACCACCTTGCTGAATTTTTCATGAGTCCTGTGTTTCTCTCAGAGTCCTTGCTTCTCTTGCTTGGCGTCAACTTAGATTACAAAATCAGCCCCCACATCGCATTGCCTAAGCAACCCTGTGACATCAGATGCAGTGTGTCCCTGGATATCTATAACCATGCTCTCCAGTATGATAGCTCCTGTCACATTGTTATTGTTAGGTGCCATCGAGTCGGTATCCAACTCATAGCAACCCTATGTACAACAGATGAAACACTATTGTCAGTACTTCTCTGCTATTCATAGCATTTTCAATGGCTGACGTTTTTTGGGAGTGGGTTGCCAGGTCCTTCTCCCAAGCCTACAGCACCTGGTGTTTCCAGGCGGTCTCCCATCCAAGTACTAACCAGGCCCAACCCTGCTTAGCTTTCAAGATCTGATGGGATTGGAAGCCACAGTGCTACAGTTGCAGGCTGCTGTCACATGCTGTTGCTGTTGTTGTTAGATGCCATTGAGTCAGTATCTGACTCATAGTCACCCTGCATACAACAGGCGAAACGCTATTGTCAGTGCTTGTCTGCTGTTCACAGGGTTTCAAATGGCAGATTGATTTTTGGGAGTGGGTTGCCAGGTCCTTCTCCCAAGCCTACAGTACCTGGTGTTCCCACGTGGTCTCCCATCCAAGTATTGACCAGGCCCGACCCTGCTTAGCTTCTGCAATCTGACAGGATCTGATGCCACAGGGCTATGCCTGCAGACTAAATTACATATATATTCCAATTAAAGACAATTAAAAATTTAGTTCCTCATTTGCAGTGACTTTTCCAGAGCTCAGCAGATGTAGAACATGTCCATCCTCACAGGAACAGTGCTAGTCTAGAATATGTAGAAATGCTGGAAAAGAGGTATGGATAAGAGCTGCATCTCAGGCTGTGTGGCTTGCCATCACAGCCGCTTGTCATTTTATCTTGCTGGGTCCACACTCAATGGAATAACAAATTCTTCCCCTTAGGTTTTTTTTTTTTTTTTTTTGGCGGGACTGGGGGTTGAACCCAGGGCCTCATGCTTGCATGCTTTGCAAGCGCTGGACCACTGAGCTGTGCCCCCAGCCCATTTTTTTGACTTTTTGAGACAGGGTCTCACTAAATTACACAGACTGCCTCTGGTCTCGAACTTGTGATCCTCCTGCCTCCACCTCCTGAGCCACTGGGATTATAGGCATGCGCCACTGCACCTGGTGATGTCCCCTTAGTTTCTTGAGAAATTTTCTCTCCATGCTCAAAGTCTCTGAGAATTTTTCCTTCCCTGCATGGATTATCAAAGAATTTCTTCAAACTCTACCCTGCTACTGCTGAATGGAAAGGTGAAGAATGGCTGGTCCTGTGTCTCATTCCACCTGGGCTTATTACACTCTTCTTTTCTGTGGTCCTCCTTCCCAACATCAAATGACAGAATCACTGCTCTGTTTGTAAACTTGGTTTATGTTTGGGATTTTTTTGGTTATATTTCTAAGGTCTCTTGGTCTCCACCCCTGGTATTTTTGTTTTCATACTATTTGCTGACTTCTCAGATAGCAAGACATGAGTGTGCTTAATTAGCATGATTTATTTCTCATTCCAGTTCATTAAGGAGGATGATCTGGTTGCATCTAACAACAGTGCATTCGAATCCTCTCAGGACAGTGTCTCTGAATAATTTCAAAGCGTGGATATTTTTTGTCATAGTTTTGACGCGTATTTTTTCAACATGCAATTTATTATTATTATTATTCCTCCTTTGGTAATTTAGTTGCTAATTATCGATGGGCAGCAGCTAAGAACAGATCCTGCAACAGTGATGGATGAAGTACAGAAGTTTCTAGGAGTCTCTCCTCATTATAATTACTCAGAAGCTTTAACGTAAGTTTATATTCTAATTAGTTCATTGAAGTTACACAAGAGAACTAATTTTAAAGACATTGTAGTTTGATGATCTAATTTGTCTGGTTAGCTGTTCCACATATGCTGATTATTTTCTAGATTGATATTAAGCACCTGGGAAAGAACATTTAAACAGTGTGACAAAGAAATGTCCTAAATCCTCTGCAGATTCATAACTATGCAAAGATTTCCCATGGAAGAAAAGTAGTGAAACAAAATATTTGTGAATCTTAAAAATCAACAACTAACCTTAAAAGAGGCTAATTGCAATAAGTTTATAAGGGCTGAGCCTATTTAACAGACAATATTGGGGCCTCTTAGAAGTATGAAGAGGGCTGGGGTTTAGTTTAGTTGGTAGAGTACTTGCCCTGCACTCTCTGAAGCCCTGGGTTTAATCCTTAGCACTGCAAAAATGAGAGAGGGACCTGGAAGCCCACTCTGAAAACAATGTCAAAACAGCCATCAAAACCCCTATGAATAGCAGAGAAGCACTGACATAGAGCCAGGCATGACACAGTGTTGGGTAGGGTTTCTTTCTGCTGTACATAGGATCTGTGTGAGTTGGATCCAACTCCATGGCACCTAACAATAGCAACAGCAACAAGAAGTATGAAGAGAAGAGTAAGTGGTTTAGGTACTGACCTTTGTGCAATTTTCAGAAACAACATCAAATAGCAAGAAATAGCCCAATAGGTGACTGAATAGGCAAAGAAAATGATGTACTTTCCTTGCTCTTCAACACATTTCCATTTCTTGCTTCTTGGTCTTTATGCACTGTAGATCTTACCCTGCCATTACTCCTTCAGAGACCTCAGCAGTTATGGCACTAGTTTAGTTTTTTGTTTAAGTTTGTTGTTATTTGTTTGGTTGGTTGGTTGTTGCTGATTTCCACTGATTTTCTTAGGTAACTGACTCTCCTCTGTGCTAAGACTAGGGAGGGGCAAAGAGAGGCACTAGAATTTAAGACAGCAACCACTCTCAGAATCACGCATATACTTAAAACCGAGTGCCTCATTAAATTTTTCACTCTAGATGTCTCTGTTACCTCACCCTTGTCTTGACTCTGTATTTTGCAGTAAGATCTCCATTTAATATTTTTAAATAAGACTTCTCTCTTACACTGACCATTTATAATGGTTGGCAACCAGATTTATGAGGATTGTGTTTGTTTCTGTCTTATTTGCCTAGTGCAACTGGAAGATACTGAATTGGATGGGTTATGGACCTCACTTTCATTATTAAATAAATACATTAATAAATATTTTAAGGCACATGAAAAATTGTATTGTGAAATTCTTCCATTCTGACTTTCAATATAAAATTCAGTTCAACAGACCAAGCGGTTTTCCTTTTTCATTCTCCCCTTTATCCTGTATCAATGTGGAATGTGAGCAGAAGGTTCCTTTTACCTTTCAGCATCCCTTGCAGTAAAGGATTGGCAGAAAAGCATGAAACTTTGCTTCTATCTTGTACACATCATATGTAGAGATGTGTAAGGGAGACATTTTGATTTAGAGGTTTAGTAGGTATAACTCTGGAGTTTTGTCCTTCCTTCCTGAAAGTAATTTAATTTGGTGTTACTATTAATCTACTGACTTTCTTTTCTATACTTTGAGTACTGTCAGAGTTTTGTAGAGCTTCAAGTATTAACAGATACTAGCTTTAAGTATTTAACATTCAGTTTAACCCTAACGAAAGCTGAGTGATTGTAGTTTGCAGTTAGAAATCGAAGTCCACTTTTTGCCTTACATCTTTTTAAGTATCTCTTAGAAAGAAGGCTTTTATTTTCTAAATAGTTTTCTATTTCAAGTTGGCTTATCTTTGGGGTTTTACAACAGAGTAGATGGTAGGGCATTGTATCTCAGGAAAAAAAAAGAGAGAGTATTCTATACACACATAATCTCTGTTTCTTATGGGATGGTCCTTGACCTGCATGCTGTATATTTGTTCTCTCTGCATCCAGCTCAGCAGCAAGCTTTTTATTCATCTCCACTGCAGAGAAAAGGCAATGTAAACTTAAAAGAATTAATACCAGAGCAACATACTACATACAAAGAACTGTGGGTCACTTTGCACCTGGGATGCATCTAGCTAAAATTACCCATTGTGTGATTCTCTGACCTGGCTGGACCTCTGTGGTAAAGCAGCATGGGAAGATATATATAGTCCCTGAAACCACAGCTTCTGACCCAGCAGGGCTGCCCAAGCCCTCACCTGCTGAGAGACAAAATGTACTTCCCTTCAGCTTCTTTTGATATTTTCTTGTTCATCCGTTGGCCTGGCACACCTAGTGAAAACCAGCAGGGCAGTTGTGGAATATTTGAAAGCTTCATGTCATTGTCTTGGGTCTAAAATGATCTTCCTTCACTCCATGCCCTTTGTAGTTGTTTATCTGAATCCTGTCCTCACAAATTACTCACTCTTGTTGGGGTGACTCTGTACTGACAGTTGTTCTTTGGTGCTTTGACAATATTGGAGATGACTATGAGCGCAAAATACCAGAGGTGCCAAAATAATGTATACACATTTTAAGAGATATATTATTTTATTTTTTCCCCAGTACGCTTATTTTATCACAAATTTTTTAGTGTGCAACTTAATGGGCCTCACTATGACATTCCCATACATTATATAGTACTTTTTCAAGTTGAATTGAGTTATGGTAGTGATGTGTAGTATGACCTCCTATAATTGCACAAGTCAACGTGACTTGTATTCATCTTTTATTATCAGTATATATTGAGTATAACAACTTTAATACAGTTAATGTATGCATATTTTTGGTACCTTCTGTGTATATTCTCAGAAGTGCTATTTATATAATTGCTAAGAGATCCTTTAAAAACTTTATTATTGCTTCTTATTTTCCTGCTCATGTAGTGAAGATTATCTCTTTGGTGCTTAAAAAAGATACGAATTCTCAACCACACAAAGTCAGTGCTTTACACATAGTGCAATAAATGAATGAAAGGAGGTTTATTTCAAGGCTTTACTACACAATCTTGACATGCAAGAATACTTTAAGAGGTCTCTAAATTGACTCTCTTCAGTAGAGCAAATTCTAGTATCAAAATTATTCTCAAGAAGAAAGGCAAAAAAATTATCCAGGGTCAAAATTTTGTTTATGCCTCTCACCAAGTACTAAGGAAAGTGTCAAAGAGTTCCAAATTTCATGTAAAGTCACTACAATCTATAATGTTTTTAAGTGACTTAGTACCGTCATCATGAGTTTTATCTATTTTATTTATTTTTCGGGTACTAGAAGCCTGAACCCAGGGCCTCACACATACTTTGCAAGCACTCTGACACTGAGCTGCATCCCCCAAGCCCCTTTTTTCATTTTTACCTTGAGGCAGGGTCTCACTAAGTTATGCAGGCTGCCTCTGGCCTCAAACTTATGATCCTCTTGCCTCCACCTCACTAGTTGCTGGGATTATAGGCATGTGCCACCACACTCAGTTCCATCATAGGTTTTAAATAAAATACTATATATGTTTTTAAAATATGATTTTCTGTCTGTGTGCAAGTATTATTTGAAATAAGTAATCTAAGCTTAAAATAATATAAATGAGAACTTCCTCACTCAATTAATTACCATTTTACAACTCTGGTTCAACATAACCTTATCCTTAAATTGTGAATAGCATTGCTGTAATGATACTTACCTTAGCTTTCAGGATATATGTTAGATAGTGTTTCAAAGTAACTGATCATTTCAGAAAAAGGAAGAAACACAACTCATGGCATGTGATACAGGCGAACTTGAGGTACCTGAAAAAGCTTGGAGCACCTTGGATAAAACCTGGGGAAACTTGTTTTTTGGGTGAATTGACCTAAGATTAGGACACTCCCCCAAGCAATGGAGGGGAAAAAAAAATACCAGAAGAAAGGTTAAACAAGCTTATCATATGAAGGAAAATCAGCTTGTATAGACAGACAAGGGGGGCATGCTGAGAGACTGGGGCTCTAATCTTTGTTCTCTCCCTAGTTTTACTGAAGCCAGAGTAAAGCTGTGGTGCACTCCGCCTGCTGTGAGTCCTGGGCATAAAGCTCAAGCTCTTCCTTCCTGCACAGGCTAAAGGGGAAACAATTCATCTTATTTTGATTTAATGTTGTTTGTTGTGGTTACTAGGTGCCATGGAGTGAGGTCTGACTAATAGTGACTCTATGTACAACAGAATGAAACACTACCCAACACTGTGCCATAGCTGACACTATTGTCAGTGTTTCACTGCTATTTATAGGGTTTTCAATAGTTTTGGGAGTGGACTGCTGGGTCCTTCTTCCAAGCCTATAGCATGCAGTATTCCCACATGGTCTCCCCTCCAAGGACTAACCAGGCCCCATCCTGCTTGGCTTGCACGATCTGATGGGATGGGTCACCAGGGTAGGATAGCTGTAGAATACAGAATGTTGTTTGTAGTGGGCCAGATATTTATTGTTAGTTTATCTGTTGCTTTTGGGTCAGGAAGGAATAGTTAATTGAATCTATTATCAGTTTGTCTTTTAGATTAAGGAAGGAGTATACTTTAGTTTAACTTTGTACTTTTTGGGAAAGCCTCCTGTTACACAGTAGTCCTATGTGGTTTAAGACTTGTGGAGTATGGGTTCAATTGTTGTTGTTGTTGTTAGGTGCTGTGGAGTCCTATCCAACTCATAGCAACCCTTACTGGGTTTTCAATGGCTGGTTGTTTGGGGATTTCCTCGGGAGTGGATTGCCATGTCCTTCTCCCATTTTTGCAGTGCTGGGAATCAAACTCGGGACCTCTGAGAATGCAGAGCACCACTCTACCAGCTGAGCTAAATCCCAGCCGGGTTCCCAAACCTGGGGCCACAGACCAGAATTATTCCATGGCCTGAGCCAGGCTGCACAGCAGAATATGAGCAGCTTGTGTGCATGTAAAGCTTCATCTTCACGTACAGCCACTTCTCATCAGGTTATATCCTGAAACCACCACCTCCAACAGCCCCTGGGCCATAGAAAAATTGTCTTCCATGAAACCAGTACCTGGTGCCAGAGGGGTTGGGGAACACTGCATTAATGACTTTCCAGGCAGCCCAGGAAGTCACTGTCTTCTTCTAGAGCCAGAGAAGTAACTCAGGTCCCAACCTCTTAATCAGTAAAGAATCTTACTGTTCTAGTTCTTTGTTACACTAGCTGCTGGCGATAAGGGAGAGGTCCAGTTCTAATATCCTCTAAGCCCACTAATATCTAACAACATGCATTGTGCTAATTTGTATAAACTAATATGAAAAATATAAACTTTTAATTTTTCCATGAAGATATCCACTCACAATTACCATCTAGCCATCAGTGAGAGTCACAGAACTCTTCACATTCAAAAATACTACTTAAATACCTGAACTTGACATTTCTCAGTTAATGTATTTGTTAAGATTAATGAAACCAGATATTTTGTTGTATTAATTTTTAATAGTAATTTACTCTGAAAATATCAATAAATGGGCAGTAAAAATTTGAGGGACAGGTATTGAGCACTGTGTGTGTGCACGAGTGTGAGTGTGTTACTGTGTTTGTGCATGAGTGTGGGTGTTACTGTGTTTTGTTTCATTGATGAGACTTAGCTTGGTTATAGAGGATTGAAGTTGCCTCAAAATTCAGAAAAAACTCAGTTTTTTCTAAAGTCATTTCCTTTACAACCACATTTATATTACCCAAGAATTCTTTCCCAACCCACTGCCAAAGAATTTGAGTAAAACTCTGCCATAGTAAAACTTTTTAAGTAGCAAAAAATAATAGCCATAGTGATTAAAATCTGTTGGCTCTGTGGATGACCTGTAAGACAGCACCTAGAAATGCTAAGTATTGAAGAGAACAAAAAAGACTAATCCAATTTCTTATGATAAATTTTTAAATGGTTATAATATTTCAAGGGGCTGGGATTTAGCTCAGTTGGTAGAGCACCACTCTGCAGTCTCTGAGGTCCCCGGTTCAATTCCCAGCACTTCAAAAATGGGAGAAGGATGTGGCAATCCACTCCTGAGGCAATCCCTAAACAGTCAGCCGTTGAAAACCCTATGAGGGTCGCTATGAGTCGGACACAACTCCACAGCACCTAACAACAACAACAATACATGTATATACATAGAGAGAGAAAGAAACTCATAAATCCTCTATGTGATGAGTACTATTAGTTCCACTTTTCAGATGGAAACGCTGGAGCACAGAAATGTTAAGCCAAAAGTCATTCAGTAAGTAAGTTGTAGAAGCAGAATTGAAACTCAATCAGTTATCCCTGGAAGCTACACTGCCAAATAGTTAAGTTCATCCCATTGCCACAGATGTTGGAACTAGAGAAAGACAATGTTATGAGTTTTTCCTAATGACTTGTATATGAAAGAGAAGTAGTTCCTTTTAAACCTAGAACCCTTCATCAACTGGAGTCCCTTCACCTCATTTCTGTGACTATTCTCTAAGAGGAACCAGACCCAAACCCTCAGGCTGCCCAGAAAGTAACCCTGATGATCTCCCTTCTCCCTTCCCCTCCTTACTTCCACCCTGACACATTCATACCATGCCTGTCAACTTGTGCATATAGATATATGGGCTAGTGACAGACACACACACACATACATACACGTACATACACTTTTTTTTCAGTAAAGCCCTGAATGACATCTCACTATATATATTTAATAAATTAGCAGAGATAAAAGAAAAAAAATATTTTTCTTTTGATTCTTAATTTTAAAATGTGTGAAATTCAGTGTTCCTTAGGAAAATCTTCTCTCATAACACACAATGTGTGTGTGTGCCTGTACATGTGTGTGTGTTCCAGTCATGTATCTACAGCAAGGTGTATTAGAAAAACAATAATAGCCAGGCTGGATTCTGAATTTTGATCACATGAATACTAACATGTCAGAATTCAAATGTGGAAACTGCTGATAGAAAAATGTTAATAAAAAGTATACCAACAGCAGACTCCAGAAATGTTTTCTGAAGGTTTTCATACGTACACTATTTAAATAGTACTGTTTGAATTAAAGCCTTCTTTATACCTCTGAATGTAAAACTTAACTCATTCAGCTTTCTTACTGATTGAAACAAGAACACAAACTGCATGAAGACATTATATTGTGTCCTGGTCTTACACAGTTGCTTTAATAATGATGAGAAATGAGCTTTGCATAAGTGAGATGCAGTTTTTGTGTCTACTAAACATAGCAGAACAGAAGCAGAAATTGTAGGGCTATAGTTATAAACTCTACAAGATTGGCTGCATATAAACTACACACACACAAATAACACTGTAATTCAAAATGTTATATTAATGTACAATTTTATATATAATAAAATTCATAATTATATAGTTTGGTGAATTTTAACAAACTTGCATAGCTGTATCCACCACAATCAACTTATAGGACATTTCCATTAATACAGAGTGGCCTCCTGCTCTTGTGCAGTTAAGCATTATCCCTTACCCCTGGCCTCTGGTAATCAAACTATCTTCTTTCTTTCATCTAGCATATCCTTTTGAGATTCCTCCAAGTTGTCACATGTACAAGTAGTCAGTCCTCTTTTATTGTTGTCTTTAGAAGAGAAAAATTTGCTAGGTGTCGTGACACAGGCCTGTATTCCCTACAACCCCGGAGGTGGAAGCAGGATGATCACATGATTGAGGCCAGAGGCAGCCTGGGTAATTTAGCAAGACCCTGTCTCAAGAAAAAAAAATTAAAAAATGGGTTAGTGATACAGCCCAGTAGAGCACTTGTGAAGTATCTCAAAATTATGTAGTGTAAGATTGCCAGTTTTGCCCTTTATTTTCAAGTTGCTTCAAGTTGTTTTAGTTTGTCTAGGTCCTTTACATTTCCATATACAGTGGGTGCCAAAAATGTATATACATTTTGGGACAAAAAAATTCCATTTTGCTGTTGTAAGAATGCATTGTATGCTTACATTCATTTGAGTAATGCCATCTTTCTTATGAACATTATATTACACATTGCTACTGTAATTCAACTCGACTTTAAAAGTAATATAGATAATGCTCCTTAAAATGGGTATGTATTTTTGGCACTCCCTATATATCTATATCTATATCTATATCTATCTATATCTACATGTATATAGATTTTTTTTTTCGGTACTGAAGGTTGAACCCAGGGCCTTGCACTAGCATGCTTTGCAAGTGCTGGATCACTGAGCTGCACCCCTAGCCCATTTTCTTACTTTTTAAGACAGGGTCTCGCTAAATTACACAGACTGCCTCTGGTCTCAAACTTGTGATCCTCCTGCTTCTGCCTCCCGAGCCACTGGGATTTATAGGCATGCGCCATAACACTCGTCTTCATGTATTTATTAGTATTAGTATTAGCATTAGTATTAGTAGTAGCAGTAGTAGTATTTTGCAGTACTGCAGTGTTGAGCCCAGGGCCTCATGTGTGCTATACAAGTGCTCTACTACTCAGTTACACCTCTAGCCCATTTTTTTTTTGTATTTTTTAAATTCATTTTAAGACGAATGCTTCTAAATTATACAGACTACCTTAGCCTCAGACTCATAATACTCCTGCCTCAGTTTCTTGTCGCTGGAATTAAAGGTTGAACTACAGTGTCCAGTCATTTTCATATATTTTTAAATCATATTCAGTTTCTACAGAAATAAAAATAAAAGAATTCACTGGAGTTTTGATGGGTATCACACTGAATCTATAAATAAATTTGGAAAAAATTGGTATTTTAGAAATATTTAGTCTTCTGACTTATGAACATAGTATAGTTCTCTTTTAGCTTGTTGTTGTTGTTTGGTGCTGTGGAGTCGAGTCTGATTCATAGCAACCCTCATAGGGTTTTCAATGGCTGGTTGTTTCGGGATTGCCACATCCTTCTCCCATTTTTTGTGATGCTGGGAATCGAACTCGGGACCTCAGAACCTGCAGAGGAGTCCTCTACCAATGGAGCTAAATCCCAGCCCCTCTTTTAGCTTAGGCCTTCTATAATTCCACTTAATAATATTTTGTAGATCTTGTTGTTGCTGTTTTGGGGATTTTTGTTTTTGTTTTTTTATTTTTGCAGTACTTGTGGGTTGAACCCAGGGCCTCACACATATTTTGCAAGTGCTCTTGCCACTGGGATGCACTCCCCAGCCTATTTTTAAATTTTTTATCTTGTGTCAAGGTCTCACTAAATTACACTGGCTGCCTCTGGCCTGAAACTTGCAATCTTCCTGCTTCCTCCTCCTGAGGTACCGTAATTACAGGCGTGCCCGGTTTATTTTGTAGTTTTCAGTGTACATATCTTGCACGTATTTTTCTTAACTTTCTTCTTGGGCACCTCAAGTTTTTATGCTCATTTAGATGTGTTATCTAAATTTGCAAAATTGTTCACAGGATAATTTTAAGCAAAATATCAGAAGTAGTATTCAGAGTCGTACAAATTAAAGACCAAAGGGAAAAGGGTAATCCTAAATGGTAAGGCTTTCTAAGGAAGAAAATATGGTAATAGAATCATTGAATAACAAAGGCAATATGAAAGAATTATCATTGCTATTACTTTTATTTTTAAAGGAAGCATGGAAATTACTGCTTTGTTTACAATGAATAATAATGCAAAACATAGCCTCCGCACCTAGAGTTAGGAGGCCTAAACTTGAGTCATGACACAAATACTGACAAAGGATATAGTCCAAGAAAAATACACTTAATGAGTATTTTCTTCCTTTTCTTTACTTATCAAACTTATATTTAGTGAGTACTCACAAGAACCAAATATGTATGCTATAAAATGAGAAGTATCCTGTAGACCATCTCCTTAATGGGTTATAAGGAAGGCCCAAATGAGAAAGAGTTATATGAAATACTTTGGTAAAATGAAATGTAAATTAAACACACTACTATTACTGTTGTTATAGTTGTGACATGAATACTCTATTTATAGGCAGTGTTACTTTAATACAGAGCTTATACCAAAAAAGAAAGTGTTGTTAGGTGCCATCAATGGATTATAGCTTTTGTTGTTGTTGTTAGGTGCTGTCGAATCGGTATCCAACTCATAGTGACCCTCATAGGGTTTTCAATGGCTGAGTGCTTCGGGATTGCCTTGGGAGTGGATTGCCATGCCCTTCTCCCATTTTTGCAGTGCTGGGAATTGAACTCGAGACCTCAGAGACTGCAGCGCAGTGCTCTACCAACTGAGCTAAATCCCATCCCGGATTATAGCTAGAGAATCCTAAAAGTAATATCCCACGGCACACCAAAACCCTTTCTCTTGTATTATCCTGTAGTTGAATGATACATGTACTATCTAAATCAATACACATAAGACTGATTTGTCACTTTTGAACACTATAAAGGAAAAGGATGGCCTTAAACCTTATTTATTTATTTTTGCTTCCAAATGAAGAAGTTAGCGTAATTAATTTATATTAATAGGATCTTCTGAAAATATTTTTATTAAGAACCTGGCAAACTCACAAATATGACAGATGGACTGAGAATTCACAAGTACGCCAGAAAACTGTGCAAAGGGACATGGTAAAACAAAAAAATCCAGTATTCCTGGCTATAGATTGATATACAAATAAAAATGTTTGTTTATTTGTTATTTTATATAAGTAGCTTGAAAAGTACTTTTTTGGGTCTTAGGGGCTTTCTTTTTTTTAGGTTTGATTCTCATAAAGGCTTCTGGTGTCAGTTATTGGAAGAAGGTAAAACAAAATGCCTTGGAAAGAGTAAGGGAAGAAAATACCCTCCAATGGATTCCGATGTGAGTATATAGAGCTTTAAAAATATTAGCTAAATGTACAAAGTGATAAATTATGTATTTATATATACTTTTTCCTTAGAAAAGTGATTAAGGTAAAAATTCAACCTTTCTAAAAATTAAAAGTGACACTTGGGTTTCAATATATGTAGGCTGCTTATTTTGATTTTCTCAATTATACCTTATTACCTGTCATGCAAAAATAAACAAAAACAATAGAATTTGTAACTGTGAGTCAGAACAGAAAGATAACTCACTACAAAAATTTTAACACTGGGCTGGGGATGTGGCTCAATGGTAGAGTGCTTGCCTTAGCAGCATGCTAGCACAGGAAAAGAGAGAGAGAGAGAGAGAGAGAGAGACAGAGAGAGAGAGAGAGTGAGAGAGACACAGACACAGAGACAGAGATAGAAGGAAAAGAAATTTTAGCACTAAAAATGTTAATTGAAAGCAAGACAAAAATATATAATTAGAAATTAAAAATAGGACCAAAAGACTTTTTTTTCACTGCCAAATTTCTTTACTAGTAAGTGTAGCTGGGATAATAATATTAATTAATTATCTAATATACTAAGCTTTAAATTGTTAACATGCTAGTAAGATGAGAGAATCAATGTAGTTCCCAAATGTCTTAGATATTAGCAGATAATGGGGCTATGCGGAATGGAGACATGCACCTGTAGTTTCGAATACTCAGTGTTTTACTCTGTGTAGAACAGTGACATGTCAAACTCAGCAATACTGTAGGTTTTTGAGTTTATATACTCTATATTTTTACTTTAATGTTTCTTTCACATATAGAAAGATTTATTTTTATTTCATAATCAGTCTAGCTAGTATATAATTTGGATATAAGAATATAAATAAAGATTGATAACTATTTTAAATTTAAATATTTGTGGTTTTTCCCATAATGTTCAATATGCTGTATTACATGACAATCTTGAGTGGTCTGAGAATCCTCAGGTAATCTGAATTAATTTGAGAAAAAAAAAACTTTTAAACAAAGATGTTATTGGTCAGGCCTGATAATGCCTGTTCTCAATCAGCTCACAGTTAAATTCTGCATGGGGAAGGGGGAGATTCTGTTGTTTTAACAAATAAACTGCCTTCTTAGAACCCCAGTTTTATTTCGTAGGTTATCCAAGTATGCCTTCAGTGTACTATGAAAACAACTGTAATAAACTTTTAAAAATTGAAGGGCAATTTCTACAGTATTTCAAGAAAGTAATATAAATATTTTTACATCAAAGCTATTTTCATATATATTTGTTAAAACTAAAATGTTCCAATAGCTGGGTGTGGTGGCACACGCCTATAATTCCAGCACTAGGGAGGCTGAGGCAGAAGGATTGCTGTGAGATTGAGGCTAACCTGGCCTCCATAGCGAATTATAGGATGAATGGGGCTACACAGTGAGACCCTGTCTCAAAAAAGAAAGAAACAATACTGCAGAACATCTTTCGTAGCACTTTATTCTACTGTGTCCTAACATAGACATACTGAAACATTATACAAAATGTGGGGGTAGAGATGGATAACAAAACATAACTTTTTAGGATATCAGTTCCAGATCTCTCAACAAGGTTACCATGTAATACATACTGAGTTTATTCAGGGGAGCAAAGTGGCTGAGTTTGTACAAATAGTTTCCAGAGAGGAAACAAAAGTAAAGGAGCCCCCAGAGAGGTAAGGGAAATATAAATGTGTAGGATGGATTAGAAGGCAAGTACTGCCACCATGCCACTTCCCTTCCCTCATGATATAGAGAAATGCCAGTACCCCACCTCAACACTGTCAACAAAACATCATAGGATAAATAGTGGATATGCTCAATACAAGTTTTAATCCAGATGTGGTGTACTTGATACTTATTTAAGCCTCAAGTACATGAAATATACTTTAATAAACTAAATAAAATGTAATTGTATCTCTTCCTTCCTGCTCAGAGCAGAGCATTTCTGTCAAGCTACTACCGAGATCACAATGTGGAGCTGTCAAAGCTGCTGCACAAACGAGGACAGCCGCTGCCATCCTGGCTGAGACAGGAGCTTCAGAAAGTGAGATAGCACCGAGGAAAACTTCTTGAGACTTCATCTTCTATGTAATAACACATACCTTTCCCAAAGCTTCCAAAAGCTACCAAAAGGCTGTCAAAAAATATACCTCGTCAAACAAAACAAGAGCAAAGTTCCTTCCATGTGCTGGCATGTGGATGGATAGGGAAAGAAAAGAAAAAGAAAGCAAGAAAGAAAAAGAGAAAGAAAAGAAAGAAAGAAAAAAGAAAGAAAAGTAAAATTATCTGTCACAAGCCTTGAGGCCTATCTATGGCCGTCCTCTTAACCCGCATCTGAGCCTATGGGATTACTGTAGACTACTAGGCACTCATGTGGAAGTCAGTAGCAACCAACATAAATGACAAATGCAAATGCAGAACTGTTTCATTTCATAGTAATATTTACATTTTTATATATTAAATAAGACTGTCTCTGTAGATTTTTAGACCACTATTTCTGCCTGTATGATGTTTTCTTATTCTTTGATTCTATACAGTATCCTATAAAACAAGAACCAAAATAAGCACTGCAGTGTAATATAAAATTCCAAAAGCATAACCTTCATGAAAAATGCTTGCCAAAATTGAAATCCACTGAAGTATTTAGAAAGAATTGTCAATCACAATTTGTGCTGGATCAGAGAGTGGAAGAGTTATATATGAGCTTTGCATCAAAAAGAAAAAAGAGAAGTGTTATAGCAAGGAAAAAATAATTTTCATATATATAGTCTAGTGCATTTATGTAAAAATCACTAACTCTTCCATCATAACATAACTGTTATATTGAAATATATATAGTAAACCTATTGGATGGTAAATAGAAATACACTGAGTACAACAAAAGAGTAGATAATAATATAAGTGTGATGACTACATTCTCTAAGAGGGAGATGTGCTAGAGGTCTAAAGATATCACACTCAGAGCTCTATGCCTACTTTCTGTACACGGCAGTTCTATTCCAGTAGTCTTCTCTAGTTCTACAGAAATGCATGCATAGAGTCCTAGGTATGTGTCATCTCCAGAAACAGACTGATCCTTCAATGCAAATAGCTTTTTTGATGTTCCCCAGAATAAACCTAATAAAAGAAAACAAAGGACAGGTTCTCCAGAGGCTGTGTATAGGCTTTTTATATTTAGATCATTGAAAATCTACATTTTTCCCAGTGATACAAAATAATATTGTACAATGTACAGATTTATAGTGAAAACAAATAAATATATAATTTGTAATCCAATATTTGAAATGATACTTTTGATACAAGGCAGAGGAGAAAGAAGCAGTATAGAGTTCCATTTTTGAGACTCTTTTACACATCACTTCCATGGAAGATAACAGAACATAGATAAATTTATGGATTACCTACTAAATTAAATACAGGAAACACAAAGATGAGCAAGGTATAGCTCTTGAAATATATTTACATTTATACTTTAAATGACATGATTAATAAAGTATTCAAAAAAGAATACAATAAGTCAAAATTATTTTCCTGTGTTAATATTTACTTGATTTTTAAATGTACTTTAAACATGTATAAATTTAAATAGGGAATAAATTTCCTGCTATGATCACATAAGCCTTTATAAAATACTCTCAAAGGTATGATTAGAAGATATACAAAGGAAAATCTATACCCTAAATATTTTCATTGTCATTATAATGTATAGAACTAAACTCTATCAATTATTTACTAATTAGAAAACAAATTATAAAATCCTTCCACTTAATATAAATTTTTAAACATATAATTATCAATTAGATGTCTTTTAAAAGTTTCATGTATTCAAAAAAATGCACTAATGTTTTCTAAAAAGCAGACACAACTGGGAAAAGAACCAGTTTTTAATACCCCTAAATAAAAAGCAAAAGCAAAATCAATCAGGCAAAATGGTAAAAAATAGTCTTCATGTTTATTACTGCCTCTTACCACCATGGCATTCCATCCCATCAGATCTCGGAAGCTAAGCAGGGTTGGATCTGGTTAGTTTTTGGATGGAAGACCATCTGGGAACACAAGGTGCTATAGGCTTGGGAGAAGGGCCTGGCAACCCTCTCCCAAAAATCAATCCCTCAGTGAAAACCCTATGAATAGCAGAGAAGCACTGACAATAGTGTTTCATCTGTTGTATATAGGGTTGCTGTGAGTCAGACACGGACTACACAGTACCTAAGAAGGATGACAACTTTTGAAGCAGCACATGCCAAACATGCTAGGAAAAATTATCATAGTTTTTCATCTCCATTAATGTAAAACAACTGGCTTAAGAAGATCAAACACTGTGAGAACAGGCCTCAGCAGTTACATATGGTGTCATGCTTCCTTCAGCAACAATGTTTCTGCTGATAAAAGGGAAAAGAAAAGGAAAACTAGTAACATACATGCTTTAAAGATCTACATTTAAACTTCTAAAGGCAGTAGCTAATGGCATCCTTTTGTGTAGGTAAACAGAATTGACTGAACCGCTCATCCATTAAAATAAATGTTAACAGGAAAAAAAAGAAGAAATGTATCCAAATCTACTCATTCACTAGCACATGTCTGATCCTATATAGAGCAGCAGATCTCTGGCCATTCAATATGTCTTGGAGACAGCGCTGAATTCTAGAGCACATCATACTTTCCACACTATACACTCCAGCTGGCTGTTACACTATTCTGAAGGTAACATAAATACACATGAGGAAAGAATGAGAGAGAACATGATTTGAAATTAGCTTTGTACAGAATTCCCGTCTTCACTGCCTAAGATATGGAGCTTCCTCAGGAAGATATGAAATGGTTATTTCAATGTTTATAGCTATAATATTCTTGTCATTCACATTGAATGTAAATTACTGAAAACATTTTTTTTTCTCTGAGTTTTTTAAAAGAAAAAAATCTGGATATAATTCTGATGGTAGCATGGTACCTTATATGTGTAGCAATAAACTCTGATAAGAAAATACAGATTTGAGGCCTGGTGATTTTACCTAACAAGTAGGTGTTTGTTTTGCCTGGGGGGGAGGGATAATAGGAAGTAGTTATAGAATATAGGTGCCACTAACATCATTTGAAATGGATAAATGGATGAAAAGCTTCTCAGGGAGAAATAAGTAATTTTTATCATACGATTACCTTTCAAAGCTTCTTCTCTCTCTCCATTTAGGTGTTTCTTGTGATATTTTTTCTTGTAGCTGTAATAGATGTAAAGCAGCTCCGATGTTACTCATGGGTCCCTTTCTTGCTTTACAGCTTTAAAAAGTGTTAGCCAGTCTCTCTTTTACAAAATTCTCTGAAAACAATCTCTGAAAGAAAAGGAATGGAGTAGAGTTAGGCATTTATCTTCATTCTCTGCAAACTTTCTTTTCTCTATTCCAATCTCTTTCTCTTCCAGATGTCAGATTTTCTCACGTCATAGCCCATCAGGTCTAGGTGCACCAAGGGAATTCCCCATAGGCTTGCCTCCCCCCACCCTACATTGCTCATATCTAGAATATATCTTGACTCTCGATTCTCTTTCCCAATATGCCATTCTGCATTCCACCTATGTTCTATCTACTCCAGGACAGTCAGTGACCAGTTAGGAAACCAACCGACCACACTGGTGGCTTGAATGACATATTATGCTTTCCAGAGATATCAGCCCTCCAATTGATAGCAAATATATTTTAAGCCTCAAGGAATGACTTGCTAATGGAAAAACGTTGAACCAAATGTTTTTTGAGTTTATACATTTTTATTTTGTAAATTGTTAATTGAAACAAACAATCAGGAAAAAACTCTATAAGCAAATACTTTTAAGAGGCAATTTGGGAGACAATATTTGGCTCTGTGTGTTCATATTTTAATGATTTTTATTCTTTAAACACTGAAAAAAGTTACAGGCATGAAAAGCAAAATAAAAAATATAAGGCTGCCATTTATTAGCATTTCAAAAATAATTTTCATTGTCAACAGAGGGAAATTTCACTTTTTATTAAATTTTTAATTTCACTTTTATTACTCTCATTCTATTCATAATACTCAAGTTGAAAATCTAGTTTTGGCAGAGTTGCCCAAGAGTCCCAAAGTGATAGTTGTTATTTATTTTTTATTTATTTATTTTTCTCCCTTTCTTGGTAAATGAGGGTGAGGTACAGAGTAATACAGCATTGGCTTTTTTCCATTATGCAACTATTATATCACTTTTGGCTACAGTTTTACCAACTTACAAGGATTATGGAGCCTTATATATAGTAAAACTCAAATGCATATTTGGGTTATATTTCCCTACTTTTCCAACACACCTATGAAGTTGCTTTATTTACGTTGAGATTATCCTCTCCCCCTTTATCCCTCTGCATTGATTCTCCTCCCCATCCCACCTTCCACAGTCATCGTTTGCCTCTGCTAGTTCCCTCTTTCCTTCTTTCTACTCTTTATATTGTCCCTTCTTCACTAAGTTTAATTGTGCATTTTTTATATATCAACTTATGTATAGTATTTTCTTCCTTTAAGTAAGATGCAGCTCCCACATGAGAGTGAGAACATATGTGAACCCAATATTTTAATGTCAATGTATTTCTTTAATTTCTTTAATAGCTGAGTTCTGTTCTCTTATTGTTTTATATGGGGCTAGGGTTTGGCTCAGTTGGTATTGGTAGAGCACTGCTCTGCACTCTCTGAGGACCCAGCACCACAAAAATGGGAAAACTACATGGTAATACACTCCTGAGGCAATCCTGAAACAAGCAACCATTGAAAACCTTGTGAGGGTCACTGTGAATCAGACCCAACTTGACGGCACCTAACAACAGCATAGTTTTATATACATATGGAATTCATATATGTGTGTATATGTCTATATATGGGCTGGGGCTTAGCTCAGTTAGTAGAGTGCTGCTCTGTGCTCTCTGAGGCCCTGGGTTCAAATCCCAAGCACCACAAAAATGGGAGAAGGACCTGGCAACCCATTCCTGAAACAATCCTGAGACAATCGCATGGCACAGTGTCAGAGTATTTTATTCTGTTGTAAATAGGGTCCCAGTTTAGCTCAGTTGGTAGAGTACTGCTCTACATTTTCTGAGGACCCAGGTTTGATCCTCAGCAATGCAAAAATTCGAGAAGGATGTGGGAGTCCACTCCCAAAACAATCAACCATTGAAAACACCATGATGAATCTTGTTAAAGAAATGCTTTCCTATGCCTATGTGTTGGACTGTGTTTCCTGTCTTTTCTTCCAGTAGCTTTAAGAGTTCTGGTTTTATTTTGAAGTTTCTTATCCATTTCAAGTTGACTCTCATGCAAACTGAGATAAATGGGTCTATTTTCAATTTTCTGCAAATGGAAATCAAATTTTCCACTGATTGCCCTGATATGGCACTAAGAATTAACAAATGGAATTACATGAATTAAAAAGTGTCTATACAGCAAAAGAATCTATCAACAGAGTTAAGGGAGAGCCTACAGAATGGGAGAGAATCTGCATCCTATACATCAGACAGAGGACTAATTTCAAGAATACACAAAGAATTTAAGAAAGCAAATATCAAGACAACAAATAACCCAATACATAAGTGGGCAAAGGAAATGAACATGTTGTTCTCCAGGGAAGAAGTTCAAAGGGCCAAGAAACACATGAAAAAAATGCTCACTATCCCTAGTCATTAGGGAAATGTAAATCAAAACAACACTGAAATTCCATCTCACTCCAGTAAGAATGGTCAAGATAACAAATAAGAACAAATGCTAGCAAGGATGTGGAGAAAAAGGTACACTTTTACAATGTTAATGGGATTATAAAGTAGGTCAGCCACTCTGTAAATCAATATGGAGGTACCTTAGAAAGCTAAGAATAGAACTGCCATACAACCCAGCTATACCATTCCTGGGAATACACCCAAAGAATGATAAGGCATCACACCACAGGGGCACTTGCATTCCCATATTTAATGCAGCCCTTTTTACAATCACAAGGGTATGGAATCACCATGATGTCCAGCAACAGAGGAATGGACCAAAAAAGTTGTGGTATATGCACAATGGAATATTATTCAGCAATGAAAAAGAATGAGATAATGTTATTTGCAGCAAAATGTACGGAACTGGAGAATATCATCCTAAGCAAATGAACTCAGACCGAAAAAGAGAAATACCATATGTTGTCACTCATATCTGGGAGCTAAATCTAACTTAAAGGAAGAAAAAAAACTATACATATGTAGCTATATAAAAAGGAACAACCAGGCTTATCTAAGAAGGGAAAATACAAGCAGAGCAGAAAAAGAGGGAGGGCATTTGGGGGGGAGCAAAGTTTGTAGCAGGGGTATGGGGAGGGAAAATAATGCAGAGGGATAAAGCAGGAGAGGACAATCTCAAATTATATGATGCAACTACATGAATAAATGGGAATAAATAGGGGAACATAACCCATAATTGCATATGATTTATACCACATTTTAATCAAAGGCTTCCATTAATTATGAAAGTTGATTGATGAAAGTATATCCCAAAATTATGTAATTGGTGCACAATAGAAATAGCAAAAGCCTTATTACTCTGTACCCCATTAACATTTATTAATAAAAAAAGAAAAGAAAACTCTGTGAGCGTCACTATGAGTCAGACATGACTCAATGGCACCTACACATATATATAGACACACACATACACACACATGTGCACACACACACAGAGGATGCAAAATAATGTATATATATTTTAGGAAAGGAAAAAACTGGGTCACATACAGTGTTGCATGCCTGTAAACCCAGTGACTCAAGGAGGAGGCAGAGGCAGAAGGATGGCTAGTTTGAGTCCAGAGATAGCCTATGTAACTTAGCAAGACATTGTCTCCAAAATAAAAAGTAAAAGTAGGCTGGGAGTGTGGCTCAGTGGCAAAGCACTTGCTAAGTATGCACAAGGCCCTGGGTTCAAACCCCCAGCAATGTGAAAAGAAAAGAAAAGAAAAACGAAAAGAGAAAAAGAAAGGAAAGGAAAGGAAAAAAGAGAAAGAGAAATAAGGATAGAAGGAAAGAAGGAAGGAAGGAAGGAAGGAAGAAAAGAAAAGAAAGAAAGGAAGGAAAGAAGGAAGGAAGGAAAGAAGGAAAAGAAAAGAAAAGAAAAAAGGAAGAGTATTAAAATTGTAATACACAATATATACCAATAACAAAAGACAAATCCAAGTTGCACTTGACTTCAGCAGGTACAAGAGATGCTCAAAGTGGTAACCAGAGCAGAAAAAGGAGGACTTTTTGCCGTGTGAGGTCTCCCAGATCTTCCCTTGTACACATCACACTGAGTACTGAGTCTCAAACTTACCACAAATGTGTGTTGGAGGTTCTGTTGCACACTCACGTCTTCATTGTTGCTATACTTCCACAGTGCTCTCGAATTTCAAATACCATTTCAAAATGGTCTTGCACACCTTGACTAACAATCATGCTTCTGTCATTTTCTTTGACTGTCCTGCCTGTTGCGTGGTAACATTAGCATAATTTTGATTACCACCATCTTTTGAGTGACCGTCATACTATATACATTGCTACTGTAATTCAATTCAACTTTGAAAAGTAAGAGATAACATCTCTTAAAATATGTATACATTTTGGCAGCCCCATATTTTATATATATGACTCATTACAAGGTATTGGCTCACATGATTTTAAAGGTGAGAAGTCCCACAGTCTGCTGTCTTCAACCTAGAGACACAGGAAAACCAGCAATGTAGTTATGGACTTGAGAGTCAGACAGCCAATTGTGTAGACTCCAGGCTCAGTTTGAAGGTCTCAGAACTTACAGCATGGAGAACTGAAGGCCAGTGTTCTAATCAAGCAGCCAGGTACAGTTAATTCAACCTTGCCCCACCTTTTTGTTCTATTTAGGCCCTCAACAAATGGGATGCTGTCTATCAACATATCAATTCAAATGTTAATCATATCCAGAAATAACCACATAGCCACACCCAGAAATAATATTTAATCAATATGGACAACCTGTGGCCCAATCAAGCTGACACATAAAATTAGCCATTACATTTACTTAACCTCTTTCAAGAAAGTCAATCGCACATTTTACAAATTAAATGCTCACAGCAGCATAAAATCTCCAAGATATTTTTAGGAAGAATATATTTCCCCACATTTTACAACACAGAAAAGTGAATTAAACTGAATGAAATGTGAGACATTTCCAAAGCACACAGAATCTGTGACAAATTTTACATAAAACTGTCTACAGCAAGCTCATTCTTGGTTGTGAAGGAATAAATTAAGTGTAGGCAATGCCTGCTGTCTACATTTCTGCTGCCAAAAGTGCTCTATTCAAATCAATAACTGAAAGAGAAACCAGACCTTGCTCTTAAACATTATGCATAATTTACACAGTTGGACCAGAGAAGGTAGGTCTTCTTTTTCTCTGCTTGGTAAATAACATTCAAAACCTGAATTTTTTTTTTTTAAAGCTTCAATGATGTTAAACAGAAATGCAAGCTCAAAATGCTATAGAGGGCTTTAGAGCATCATTTCAGAACTTAATTTACATCCTTCAATAAATAAACTTTTAGAGCCCAGCGCAGTGGCACAGGCCTATAATCCTAGCAACTCGGGGAGGCAGAGGCAGGAGGATCGCAAGTTCAAGACCAGAGGCAGTCTGCATAATTTAGAGAGACTATGTCTCAAAAAGTTAAAAAAAAATTGGCTGGGGGTGCAGCTCACTGGTACAGCACTTGCAAAGCATGCAAGCGTAAAGCCCTGGGTTCAACCCCCAGTACAGCAAAAAATAAACAAACAAACAAATAAATAAATAAATAAAACTTTTAAAAGACCACAAGACAAATACAATATCAAAAATAAATTTTACTTCACATACACATGAATAAATTGACTAAAAGAATTTAAAGATTATAATTTTATTATTTATTTATTTATTTTCAGTACTGGGAGTTGAACCCAGGGCCTCGCGCTTGCATGCTCTGCAAGTGCTGGATGACTGAGCTGCACCCCCAGCCAATTTTTTTACTTTTTTGACACAGGGTCTCACTAAGTTATGCAGACTGCCTCTGGTCTCAAACTTGCGATCCTCCTGCCTCTGCCTCCCAAGCCAGGATTATAATTTTAAAACAATAAAAAGCTATGAAAATATAATATTGACAAATTCTTACTCCAACCTAATATAAACCTGATAAAACCCTCAGTTGGTAGAGCACTGCACTCCAGTCTCTGAGGTCCTGAGTTCAATTCCCAGCACTGCAAAAAGGGGAGAAGGACCTGACAATCTACTCTCAAGGCAACCCTGAAACAGTCAGCCATTGAAAACCCACCATATGAGGGTCACTATGAGTTGGATACCAACTTGACGGCACCTAACAACAACAACAACAACAACAACAACAACATCCTATTGCCTGCAGCCTTAGTCCTGTGGCATCCAACCCCCTCAGATCTTGGAAACTAAGCAGGGTTGGGCCTGGTTAGGATTTGGATGGGAGACTGCATGGGAACACCAGGTTCTGTAGGCTTGGCAGATGGACCCAGCAACCCACTCCCAAAATCAATCTGCCATTGAAAGCCCTATGAACAGCAGTGAAGCACTGACAATAGTGTTTCACCTGTTGTACTTACGGTCACTAAGAGTCAGATCTGACTCGATGGCACCTCACAACAACAACAACAAAACCCTATTTTTTTTTATGAAAAAGCTTGTTTTATTCCAATTCAAATTTGTTGACCAATCTAATTATTAAACTGCTCAACATTTCCTATATTTGCTCATTTCTATGACTCAAATTTTGGTACATCTGGCCTACATTTCTAGCATCACAGCATCTACAGCCCTAGGCAACCATTCTAGAAAGCAAAGATGATCTCTCACTATCTGCTCTTGATTATACCTAAGAACTTTAAAATACTCTACTCACAAAGACTCCTAAATAAAGGCTTCACTCATTTTACATTAAAAACTTCACATCTCATGCAATGGTCCTCTGTTGATCTGGAAGCAAGGACAAGTTTCCACTATAGTCTGTTCACCATAGTATGATTGTTAAGGAAAGAAAAGGAGGATCCATTATGTCTTCTTAAAACTATTATTCTTGAAGTTGTTTTTTTTTTTTTTTCCTCAGACCTTGAAATTCTTCTAAATCTACAGTGACCTAATAACAGGATCCATACTTCTTACTGGAACTATTTTTCTTGTTTGAGGGTTTTTTTTTTTTTTTCCAGATCCTGAATTTCTTCTAAATATATGATGACCATCTGACTGGAAACAATTGCTCTGAGGCCCACTCTCTGATAAGAAAGTTGAGTTCCAACTGGGGAAAGTTACCTGAGCTCCAGCCTTTTCAGTCTAACATTGCAAAAATAAATTAAATATCTAAATATTTATTTGGGGTCGAAGGAAAAGAATTATTTATACATTTGTAAAAAAATGGAACTATATAGTGTAAAAGACCAACAAGTCAGATAATGCTACATAAGGCATTTTTGCATCTTTTAAGAAAAAGGAGAAAGGACTTATAATATGGAAAGTTTTCTCACTTTTTCCTCCACTCTACCACGTCCAACATTGAAGGTGGGTTATAGTATAGGGGCCATCTCATCTTCTTACTGAAAAACAACACACGCCACGTTTCTTCCAGACTTAACCACATGGAAAACAAAGTTCATGGGCTATACTTGATTCCACAAAAAAGGATGATGCAAATTGTAGTACAGTAGCCTCTCAGGGGGGTGACCAGGGTTTCATCACTGGACTCAAAACTGTGTTTTCTTGATTTGATTTGATTTGGTTGTAAAAATAGGTCTCCATAGGTAGCCCAGGCTAGTCTCCAACTCATGACCCTCCTGCTTCTGTCTCCTATGAATTGCCATCACAGGTGTGCACCACCATGTGTGGCCTGAGTTCTTTCCTTTTACCACTCTTTCAATGAGGTGCACATCTGCATTCACAGCGTTAGCTGCTGCGCAATCTGGTCCTTCCTTAGAAGAATGAAAAACATTTAAAAATACCAATTGTCCAACACTTTCTGAAAAAATCTACAACAGCTTCGTTCTCCCAGAGAAAAACCCCTCCTTTCATCCAAAAACGTGGATGTACACATGTAAAAATGCGTATCTGCACAGAAACTGTGATCGTTTATTCACGTATGAAACAAGGTTGGCCTTGTTATCTTTATGCTTGTCTATCACATCAAAGGTTTAACTACAAAATTGGACCTTTGTTCTCATCCAATAAATCTATGACACAGGATGAGCCAGGATTTAGACATATGTAATTGTTAACATCTCTTTCATTTTAAATTATAATGAATATTTGGAATTTACTGCTGCAATCTTAACTATACTAAAACCTGGGAGATTAAAAAAAAAAAAAAAGACCCTGATGTCACCCATACTTGCTATTTATTTAGTCTTCTTGTTTGGAACAATAGGAAAAGAATTCACACGTACCAGAACCTGAGCACCTGTTTCAAAGTAAGCATCATCCTTCTCCTTACAAAATAAGCTCTTTATTAATTAAGCAAACTGCAGTAGAAGACCCATGTCTGTTGCTTTCTTCCTCCTGGAGAAGTCAACAGAACAAATGCTTCCTAAGGGCTTCTCTGTGGTGAATCTGAGAGGTGGAACAAAAGGAAAGCAGCCTTTTCAATTCCAACCCATGGAGGTAATGTGTAGAAAGACATCCACATTTCAATAGGGAAAGGGGTCAGATAAAAGCAGCAAGACTATCTACTGGAGGAGACAACACAGAAATTCTTGCCAAGTCTTGAGATCAGAATTTTGTTTTGAGATGAATATAAAAGCACCTGTGGTCAGGACAATGTTCTTCCTGTACGATAGAGTCCCCAGAATGGGCCCAGTAGAGGCCCTTGGTTTCCCAGGGCTGACCTGCCCCTGGCCCAGAGGCCAGCTTGCTGTGGACCTCCTCACACCCACCCCCTTCTTTGTTCCTTCTCAAAACCCTATTATTTCTATCCACAGTGGATACAGGATGTCTTCAGTCCAATTAGAATACTAACAAGATAGAGTGAAGTACATACAGTCCAATATGTGTGCTTAACTGAAGAGAACATTGGATAGGTGACTTTTCGGGCCTCAATTTTCCCATCTGTCAATGAAAATAAAATGTGGTCATTGGCAACGAGAGGGTATTGTTTTCCCTGCTTCATTTCACCGTTTGGAGGTACATCAATTATTTTAACATTTACCATTCCCCATCTCTTACCTACTCTGCAACAGAGAAGGACCCATGAATGATTTAAGTGGTAAAATTGGAAACAGAGGTTGGGTTTGAATAAATAACTCAACCTCTCTCCCTCGCTTCTCTTTAGGATTTACCATAAAAAAAAATCCTCTAGTGTCACTCTTGGCCTATGTTCAATTTAGCAGAAATTGATATTTAGGTACATTATTTAAAGCCACAAACATAGCCAAAAGAAGAGCTAGAAACAAAAATGAAAATACAAATATATTCTCAAGAACTAGAAGGATAAATAAGAGTGTAAGGAAAAGTCATAAAAGAAGCTAAAAATGTTTCATCCTTGATGTGGGGGACCAACAGATAGTGCTTAAAGTTGGCAAATCAAGAAATCAAGGTAAAGAGGTAATTGGGATTACAGAGGTAATAAGCAGAATTCTAACCCAAGTGGAAGACTGGCACATGGTACACACCTATAATCCCAGTGACTCGGGAAGCTGAGGCAGGAGGATCGTGAGTTCGAGGCCAGAAGCAGTTGTGTAATTTAGTAAGACCCTGTCTCAAAAGTAATTTTAAACAGGCGGGAATGGGGATGCAGCTCAGTGGTAGAGCACCTGTCCAGCACATGCAAGGCACTAGGTTCAAACTCCCAGTACTGGAGTAAAAACAAAAATAAACAGAAACGGTAAAAGATAAGCAAGTAAGACTAGAGTGCAGGACCAAGGAAAAATATTTAAACTTTAAGTACATGTATTACTTTTATAACAGTAATAATTTATCATTAAGAATCTGTAATATGCAGTACCAATAGTGTCCATTCTGGTGGGAGGACTACAGATGCAAGAGATGTAAGTAGCAGCTGACTTCAGCATGAGATACTGGATGTTATTCAGGAGATTCATTACTAGAAAGGACCTCTGCTATGGTATAGAGTCTGAGCCCTCAAGTACAGTATTGTAAAAGTATAGTCTGTGGTCACTGGAAGATCTGCATCTCAAGATCAAAACTTTTTTCAAAATAACACTAATTCAATGTACGTTTTTGTAATGGCGTTGATATTTTCACCAATAATACAAGAGTAAGAATGGGTAAAACTTCTGATGCTTCATAAATCAAGGCAGTTGCCTCATCTGTATTAATAATAGTCATGGTATTATCTCTCATCACCCTCATTTTTAAAAAAAGCAGTACCCCTTTATATCCTTGAAGCAGTAAAAATTAATATATTTTAAACCTTGAGTGTCTTTTTAATATTCTGTTTGAAAAACTGTGAATTTGGCCTAAAGCCTTTCTGCTATTTACTGAAGTAGACAATTGTTTCAAGGAAAAGCACTTGAGTCTTTTGTTTGAGCTGCAAGTTGAGCCAGCCACTTTATTTGTGTAACAGTATTTTTACTTGAAAGAACAGCTGACGGAGAACCATGGGTGATCCAAACCTGAGCAATTAGCAGACATTTTCTTGAAAATGAACAATGTGAATCTGTCACTTCAAAGAAAATAATTGACAGTATATGTTGTCAATGATAAAAATCTGAACTTTCAAATCAAAATTCTAATTTTATAGAACTTGATGGCATACTCATAATTTAAAGGTCTCTCTGATAAGACTGATGGCAATATTAGCACATGTGATTTTCTAATGTTATATAATGAAAGATGTCAACATTTAAAAGATCTCTATAAATATTTTCCAAATGACAGGTGCATGAGGTCACAAAATCATTATATGTTACACATGTCATAGTGGTAAAAGTTCCATTCTTGGAACGAGATAAACCTGTGGAAATTAATGAAGCAGAGTAAAACAAATTCATTGATTTGTTTTAAGATTCCACAGCGCAAAGATCCTTTGAGAAAATAGCACTTATTGCCAGGCATGGTGGCAAACACCTATAATCCAAGAACTTGGTAGGCTGAGGCAGGAGGATCATGAGTTCAAG
This sequence comes from Pedetes capensis, assembly GCA_007922755.1. Lineage (NCBI taxonomy): Eukaryota > Metazoa > Chordata > Mammalia > Rodentia > Pedetidae > Pedetes > Pedetes capensis. The sequence goes on along the minus strand of VMDO01006004.1, from coordinate 10,639 downwards.
GCCAGCCTGGGACACATAGCAAAATTCTGTCTCAAAAATTAGAGGAAAAGAAGAAAGAAAAGAAAAGAAGGAAGGAAGGAAAAAAAAGAAGAAAGAAAAGAAAAACAAAAAGGAGAAGAGAAATAGCACTTGTCAACTTTTAATGTAGGATTAAAGAAAAATATCCACAATTACCTGAAAAGGCTAGACTATAAAAGCACACACTTTCTTTTCCCAAATACATATATCTGTGAGGACAGATTTTTCTCATATAATTCAAGAAAAATATCAAAATTAATTGAATTTAGAAACAGATTTGAGAATCCCACTGTCTTCTATTAAGCCAAACATTAAAGGGATCTGAAAAAATTTAACACAATGTCACTCTTTTAATTTTGTTTTGGGAAACATAAGTTTTTTTTTTTTTTTCATTAAAATTATGATCTTATTCTGGGTTTCCTCTTGTTATTTTTAAGTTAATTCATATTTAAGTTTTTAAAATTTTAATTTTTAGAACAATAAATATAGATAAATACAACTCTGATAAACAAAAGCTCTTTAGAGTTCTCAATAATTTTGAAGATATAAAAGGATGCCAAGACCAAAAAGTATAAGAGATACTTGTATGGGAGTTTGAAGTAATTTAATTATCTGAAGCCAAGTCTTACACCATAGGAAAAAAATAAGCAGAAAACCAGGCTATTCCTCCCCTCCACCACCTTTCCATTTACTAGCAGATGGGAAGGGCTGGGATTTAGCTCAGTTAATACAGTGCCATTCTGCAGGTTCTGAGGTCCCAGATTTGATTCTCAGCACTGCAAAAATGGGAGAAGCACGTGGCAATCCACTCTCGAGGCAGTCCTGAAACAATCAGCCACTGAAAACCCTATAGGGTCACTGTGAGTCAGACACAACTCCACAGCACCTAATAACAACAGGCAGATAGGAAGTTGTCTAGATGAAGATATGCAATATTGGAAAGAAAGAAGTAAACACAGATTTGGGGGTCTTTTCACTCTCCCTTTCTCACTGTCACTTAGCTGAGTCCTGAAAATGAAAGTCTTCCTTAAGACTGAGGATCAAACAATAGAGAAAGCTGTGTCTAACTTCCCATTTAAAACTCTGCAGAGCAGGCCAGTGGAGCAGCTCACAGCTGTAATCCCAGCCTTCCAGAGGCTGAAGCAAAACAACATATGGAGGCGAGCCTAGGCTACGTAGTGAGACCCTGCCTCAGATAACAATAACAACAACAACAACAATAAAGGCACAATTCTTCAGGAAAGCTTCAGAAATTACTAAGAAGAATTAGCTTTTAGAGCCCAAAGCACCTAGCAGCTTGAACCAGGACACTTCATAACCTACACTGACTGGTGATTCTGAATCAGGGGAGGAACCCAGCCCAGGGAAGCTGGAAGCAACTTACCAAAGTCCAAACCTGATGAGAGTCATCCAATGCCAGCAGGGGGCAGGCGATGACTAAGGCCCAGGTGTTTCTTCTCCCCTCATGACCATTGTCATGGTCACTTTGGGAGGAAAGGATAAGAAAAACTCTGAATTTGACTGAACTTTCCCCAAAGACACAGAAATTCAAAAGTGATGGTGGTGGTAGTGTTAGGTACAATCGAGTGGGTGTCCAATTCATAGTGACCCTACATATAACAGGTGAAACACTATTGTCAGTGCTTCTCTGCCATTCATAGGGGTTTCAATGGCTGATTATTTCTTGGGAGTGGGTTGCCAGGTCCTTCTCCCTCAAAAGTGATGAGACATCCTTTTAATATGGAAAGTTACTGAAAACTAAAGAAAGCTCCATTTCTGATTATGGGATTTATACTCACTCCATAAGCATTATGTCCCAGTTCCAATTAGCAATAGAGACTCAGGAAAAATGAACAAAAACTGTAGATGTTGAGATGATTTCAGACTCTGGCTTGAGATGGGCCAGTGGTAAATGCAGTGATACAGATAGACTTGAGTCTGCAGGTGAAGTACATCGGTAGATTGTGATCATTCTCCAAAATAATCTGCTTCATCCTGTGGTGGACAGTCAATCCCTTGGTTAGCACATCACACATTCAATCTGCCAAGAAATCCTATTGGCTCTGCCCCCCATTATATCCAAGACCAACTGCTTCTGACCAACTCCACTGCTACCATCTACTTCTAAGAGGCTATCATCCTTATCCTGGATGTCATCCTGCTTCCATGCTTGTCTCGGGTCAACCCAGCACCCAGACTAACCCTTCTACAAATTAAGTCAGAGTACTACTCTATGAAAAAAATCCTATAAACACTCTCATTTTTTTTTTCTTTTTTCTTTTTTTGTTTTTCCTTTTTGGCATTACTAGGGGGTTGACTCCAGGGCCTTGCACATACTTTGCAAGTCGGTGAGGTACATGCCCGTCCTCTTTTTAATGTTTTATCTTGACCCACTGCCTCTTTAAATTACAGGCTGCCTCTGACCTTGAACTGGAGATCCTCCTGCCTCAGCCATTGGCATCTCTGGGATTACAGGCATGCTCACTGTGCTGGGGCCCGGCTCATTCTCCTTTTTATTCAAAGTACAAATCAGAGTCCTTAAGTGGTCTATGAAACTTTACATGGTATGGTATTTCATTGTTTTGTAACCACAGCTCCTCTTCCCCCTCTTTTAATCTACAGCAGCTCCATGAACTTCTTTGCTAACTCTCTTATGGGGCCTTTCCACTGATGTGCCTTCAAACAGCCATATGCCAACACCCACTCTGTATTTGAGTCTACTCAAATGTTTTCTTCTTAATAAAGCCTACACTAATAATCTTATATAAAATTTCACCTTTTCCTCCTACCCTGAAACTTCTGATTCCATTACATTAGTCTAATTATTTTCTAACCATTGCAACTATAATCTTATAAATTTACTGATTTTATTACCTCTATTTTCTTCCACTCAAGCTCTTGAAGGCAGGTATATTTGTTTGTTTTCTTTCATCAATGGGTGTACCTCCACATCTAAATGTCTAGTTTCTTGACACATAATCAGTCCTCAACAAATACTTATGAATTAATAAATGTAACATTAAATAACTGGGGAAGAACATGGAACTAAGCAGAGGATGATACTTTTTGTTTTGGATTGGTATTTTGGAGAAAGGGTCTCCCTATGTAGCCTGGGCTGGCCTTGAACTCATGATCCTCCTACCTCAGGCTCCCAAGTGGTAGGATAATAGGCATCTACCATAGGCCCACATCTGCAGCCACAGCATTCTGGCTTCTGATCCCCAAAGCAGGTTCAGGCTGGTTACTCCTTGGCTGGGAGACTGCCTGGGAATAGTAGGTGCTGCAGGCTAGGGAAACGGACCTGGCAATCCACTCCCTAAAGAATCCACCATTGAAATCCCTCTGAATAGCAGAGAAGCACTGACAATAGTGCCAGGCATGGCACAGTGTTGGGGAGTGTTTCATTCTGTTGTACGTAGGGTCAGCTATGAATCAGATCTGACTCAATGGCACCTAACAACAACCATCACCACCAGGCCGAGCTAGCAAATGATAATTTTAACATGGCAAATTTTGTTACATTTTGGTGTTGGAGAAAAGTGTAATAACTCCTTAATAAATCAATACATTTGATTAATAAAGCTATATCTCCTCAATCATACAAAGATTTAAAATTGTCTTCTAAATTACAAAAAACAAACTTAAACCTTAAATAATAAAGAATTCTTAATAAAGAATCAAAATTAGCAAAATAATTTTTAAGTATTAGGCCCAACACATCCCTAACCTTCAAGTAATTAATTCATTCTATTTACTCATTACTCATTTCTTATAAATTATCCTAATAAAATTACCAAAAAAAAAAAAATACTGCCAGCTTCCTTCTACAAATGAGAAAACAGATTTAGAAACTAAAGGTAACTTTTCCAAGGTCACAGAAGTAGCAAAATCATGATTTGTGCCCTGAATCTTATACCAAATAGTATTTTTCATCCTTTATGATATCATCAATGAAGAGTGTGGGCTATTCACACTCTTCACACTCTTTAAGCCATATACAAATGTCATTCCAACCTTAGGTCAATTACATTATTCTCAGAGCCCCAATCTAATCATCTGTAAAATGGAGATAATAACTGCATATCCCTTATAGGATTATTAGGATTAAACGAGTTAGCACATAAGTACTCAATAAACATTAGCTGTAAACCTTATTATTATTTCCAAGACATAATAAATAATTATTTTCAGGACCCCTTTTGCACATTCACCTTGTCTAGTTTGCCTTCTTAATACTTCTCAGTTTTTTCTCATACCATGAAGAATGATAAACATTCAAATATTCTTACTGTATTTATCAAATCTGAATCCTGTATGCCAGGGCTTTTTCCAGTATCCTTCTGATTTCTAGGACACACTGTCCATTTACATAAATTGTCATACAGATAAAAATGTTTTAAACTAGAGAAAGCCTGTAGCCATACCACTGTGGCATCATCAGATCTCAGAAGCTAAGCAGGGTAGAGTGGGGGGCGGGGGTGGGGGGTGGGGGTAGTCAAGATAGTGGACAGATAACACACGCCTTCTGTTCTGGAGCAATGGGAAGCCTCGATTAGGGGTTTAAAAATCAAATTGAATAAATAGAAACAGAGATAATTTAGTTTGAGAGATAGAGAATGAAACTAGGCGTACACTGAAATCAAAGATTAGGCTTCAGAGGAGCTACACAGTGGCCAGCAGTGGGACCGCCACCATTTCGCCATCACACAGACGGCAGATAGAATCCCAGAGACTTGGAGGGGACTTCGTGCACACGCACCCACGGGCCCAGACGCAACACGGAGTGCAACCTTGCAACCTTGGCAGCACACTCTCACCACACCTGCCGGACACAGACCGCAGATCCTAGGTGAGTCACTGTGAGAGGGCACACGAACGCCCTCCATAGCGGCCGCTGAGCGAACGCAGAAGCCGGTGCCAGCGATCTGCGTCTAGAGCTGAGATGCGGCTCCCTCCTGTCGCAGCGGGTCAGGTCTACGGTCACGAACTCCACAGAAATTTGGGCACACATATACCCGGATCCCAGACACACCAGAGGTGAGCCCAAATCACCCCACTGTACTGTGGAGAAATCTGGGGTTTGTGGAGGCAACTGAGTCATGCGCAGACGGAGGGCTCCTTTTCGGCAGAGCCTAGCGGCACAGTTCGCCACAGGCAGAGCAGTTCCGAGCACGATTGCAGCACACGACAAAATCTGTTTCAGATTCTTTCTGGGTTGGCAGGAGAGCATCCCGCCCACAAGAGGATATGGTCCTCCCAAGTGGGCGAAAAACCCTGCAATAAAAACTCCACGATAGCAGCCATATTCCCCCCATGCTGTAGGTTTTGGGGAGGAAATCTCTGATTTGGGGAATTGGCGCCCGATCTACGTGGGACAGGGAGAACTTCAGGGAAGACCCCACAGGTTCCACTGCCTCTCAAACAATACAATAGTCACAGAATATCTGTGGAACAGTCTCTTTGGGCACTCGGGGCCCCAATTAAATCCAGGTTATTATGAAAAGTTTGGCTATATGGGCCCAATAAGACAGACGGTTACTGCAGATTGTGTGGAAATACTGCCACCCTGAGCTCTGTTGGGAACATTGCACCCTGCATTATCGAATCCACCTGGTCGAACTGGGTGTAATCAGTTCAGACTCCACCTTCAAGATAATATGTTTATACTGTTAACAGGGTCTTGAGCCTGCTTCCTTTGTGGAAGCTGGACTGACACTCTGTGCCCCCAGCCCATACATTTTTTGCTTTTTGAGATAGGCTCTTGCTGGGCTGCACAGGTCTCGGGCTTGAGACCCTCCTGCCCCCATACCCCAAGTCACAGGGATTCCAGGCGACCTTCACTGCACCTGACTACAAGAGTTGTTATATGTATGGGGGAGAGTCTATGCGTGACATCTGGAATTTTATTTTATTTTATATTTTATTCTATTTTTTCTCTTTTCTTTGTATTTTACTTTTTTAAAATCTTTATCTTAATTTTATTAGTACTATAATTTTTTTTTTCCTTCCATGGGGGTTTGAATTCAGGGCTCTGTGCCTGCTTGTCTGGTAGGTGCTGGACTGCTGCGCTGCACCCCAAGGCCCCCTCCCCTTTTTTTTTCTTTTTGAGACAGGGTCTAATTGGGTTGCACAGAAATTGGGCTTGTGTCCCTCCTACTTCCGACCCCCAAGTCGTTGGAATTGTAGGTGTGCACCACCGCACCCGACTACAAGTGTTTTTATTAGTGTTTGGGAGAGTGTATATGTGAGATTTGCCCCTTTTTTTTTCTTTCTTTCTTTTCTTTTTTTCTTTTCCTTTTTATTTTTCTCTTTTTCTTCCCTATTTTTCTTCCTTTCTTCTTTTACTCCCTTCCCTTTTTCTACCCTCCTTCTCTATTTCTTAAGCTATATATGTGTCATTGTTTTAATAATTTATCCATTAAATCTCAACCTTAATATTAACTTTGACAGTAATTTCTATTAGCCTCTGTCCTCTACCTCCTCCTTCCACCTCTTCTATCACCAGATTCCCCCCCTTTTCTCACCCCACAGAAGAGAAATGGAATCTATTGCCTCCCTAACCCTTACCCCCCCGAAGTCCGACTGGTAGATTCTGTTTTCCGGACCGCACCATGGGAAAATCAAGTAAAGTTACAAAAACCACAAGGGGGCAGGATGGAGCTGAAGGCTCCACAGATCATACAACCCCAATGGATCACTCAAACAACTCGCAATTATTAGAGATCTCTGAGTCAGAGTTCAGAGTCATGGTTATAAACATGCTAAGAGAAATAAAGACAAATACTAAAAATACACTGGAGATAATTGAAAGAAAGTTCTCTCACTTGGAAGCCTTTCTGTCATCCCAGTTAGAAATGATAAGGAAAAACCAAGCCACTTTGCTTGATACTCAATCCAAATTATCAGAATTGAACACGGCTAAAGAATCCTTTTCAAGAAGAATGGATGAATCTGAGCTGAGGATCTCTGAGACAGAAGATGGCATAAATGAGCTGAAACACAAGCAATTAGAAATGGAGTCAATGATAAAGGTTTTAAAGAAAGATTTCCGAGAGAACTCAGATAGAATGAAACAAAGAAATATAAGAATTCTGGGCATTCCTGAAGGAGAAGAAAGAATCACTGGAGGCCTTCACAACCTAGTGATATCCTAATGATATCCTCAAGGAAAATTTCCCAAAGATAGATAGCAAAGGAAATGGATACAAACACCACTGAGACTTTCAGGACTCCCAGGAAGGCTGATTTAAATAGATCATCCTGGAGACACGTTGTAGCTTGATTTCTATCACTAGAGACCAGAGACGCCATCCTGCAAGCAGCAAGACAGAAGTCCCTTATTACTTATAAAAAACAGCCAATAAAAATTACTGCAGACTTTTCCATATCAACACTGAAAGCTAGAAAGGAATGGTCACAGGTGGTTGAAATATTAAGAAAAAACAATCTCCAGCCTAGACTAATATATCCAGCAAAATTATCATTGACAATAGATGAGGAATATAAGACGTTTAATGACATTAAAGATTTTAAATGATATGCAACAACCAAACCAGCACTGGAGAGGATAATAAATCAAATTCCACATCCAGGAGAGTTAAGACAACCCTACAAAGGAAATCAAAGAACCGATTAACTGAGATGAGTCCAACACAAGAAAGGTCCAAAGCAAACATGAATCATAAATCAGTAAAAGGTAATGATTGGATAAATGACAATAAATGCTCCTCAATAATCTCTATTAATGTAAATGGTTTTAACTCACCAATTAAGAGACAGAGATTGGCTAATTGGATGAAAAAACACAAACCATCAATATGTGGTATTCAAGAAACTCATTTAACTCACAAAGACGGGAATAAACTGAGAGTTAAGGGCTGGAAAAATGTATACCTAGCGGGGGGGGGGGACAAAAGAAAGCAGGTGTGGCAATTTTAATTTCAGATAGATTAAATTTCACTCCAAAACTAATTAGAAGAGATAAGGATGGTCACTACATTTTAATACAAGGAACAATAGATCAAGAATTAATAACACTCCTTAATACCTATGCCCCAAACATAGGAGCTCCTAGCTTTATAAAACAAACCTTATGGAATATAAAGAACTTTATTGGACCAGAATCAATAATAATGAGGGACTTCAATACCCCACTTTTATCAAGAGACAGGTCATCAAAACAAAAAATCAACAGAGAAACGTCAAATCTAATCTCCACCCTAAACCAGCTGGATCTTACAGATATATACAGAATATTTCATCCACATGATGAGGAATACACATTCTTCTCAGCTCGACATGGTACATTTTCTAAAATAGATCATATGCTAGTCCATAAGAACTCCCTCAACAAGTTCAAGAAAATTGAAATTATACCCTGTTCCTTATCAGATCATAATGGGATAAAATTGGAGCTCAAGAGCATGAATAATTCCAGAAACTATAGAAACTCATGGAGACTGAATAATTCACTACTGAATGACCCATGGATTGTTGATGAAATGAAATTGGAATTTAAAAAATTCCTACAATCAAATGATGATGAAAACACATCATACCAAAACATATGGGATACAGCAAAGGCAGTTTTAAGAGGGAAGTTTATAGCATTAAGTGCCTTCATCAATAAAACAAAGAAGAGCCAAATAAATGGCCTAATGATGCATCTTAAGACACTAGAAAACCAACAAAAAATCAAACCTAAAAGGAACACCCAAAAAGAATTACAAAAATAAAGGGAGAAATATCTCAATTAGAATCCAAAGAGATAATTCAAAAAATTAATAAGACTAAGACCTGGTTCTTTGAAAAGATTAATAAAAAAGACACCCCTCTGGCTAACTTCATCAAAAAGAAAAAGGAAAAATCCAACATAGTACTGATTATGAAAGACAATGGATCCATAACCACCGACTTCAACAAAATACAGAAAATTGTCAGGGATTACTATGAGAGACTGTATTCCCAAAAATATGAAAGTGCAGAAGAAATGGACAAATTTATTAACACGTATGACCTACCAAAACGATCCCCAGAAGACATAACTGACCTAAACAAGCCCATTACCTATACAGAAATAGAAAAAGTAATTAAAAGTCTCCCAACAAAGAAGAGCCCAGGTCCTGATGTATTCACGGCAGAATTCTACCAAACTTTTAAAGAAGAGATAATACCTGTCCTCCTCAAATTATTCTGAAGAATAGAAAAGGAGGGAACACTCCCAAATACATTCTATGAAGCTACCATCACCCTGATACCTAAACCAGGAAAAGATTCATCTAAGATAGAGAATTAAGACCCGTCTCCCTTATGAATCTAGATGCAAAAATATTCAATAAAATTCTGGCAAACAGAATACAACAGCACATGAAAAAGATTATTCACCATGACCAAGTGGGATTTATACCACAGATGCAAGGCTGGTATAACATACGGAAATCAATTAATGTAATCCAACATATCAAGAAACTAACAAACAAAAACCACATGATCATCTCAATTGATGCTGAAAAGGCCTTCGACAAAGTTCAACACCTTCTCATGATAAAAACACTGGAGAAGATAGGTATAACAGGCAAATACCTTAATTTCATAAAAGCCATTTATGACAAACCTACAGCCAACATTATATTAAATGGAGAAAAACTGAAACCATTTCCTCTTAGATCTGGAACAAGACAAGGATGTCCTCTCTCACCTATTCTATTCAACATAGTAATTGAAGTCCTGGCCAGGGCAATCAGACAAGAGAAAGAAATCAAAGGGATACAGATTGGCAAGGAAGAGGTCAAATTATCCTTATTTGCAGATGATACGATCTTGTACCTGAAAGACCCCAAAACCTCAACCAGAAAACTTCTGGATCTAATTAACTCCTTCAGCAAAGTTGCAGGTTACAAAATTAACATACAAAAATCAATAGCCTTTCTTTATACCAATTCCAAACAAGAAGAGAAGGAAATTTCAGGAAAGATACCATTCATGATAACCCACCAGAAAATTAAATACCTTGGAATCAATCTAACCAAAGACCCTTCAGAACATTTCAAAACATTAAAGAAAGAAATAGCAGAGGACACTAAAAAATGGAAAGACCTCCCCTCCTCCTGGATAGGGAGAATTAATATTGTAAAAATGGCTATCCTACCAAAAGCAATCTATAGATTTAACGCAATACCCATTAAATTCCACTGACTGACTTTACAGAAATAGAAAAAATGATCCAAATTTCATATGGAACCACAAAAGACCATGTATAGTCAAAACACTTTTAAGCTGCAAATCTAATGCAGGTGGAATCACAATCCCTGACTTCAAACTTTACTATAAGGCAGTGGTTGCAAAAACAGCTTGGTACTGGCACAAAAATGTGCCCGAAGACATCTGGAACAGAGCAGAAGACCCAGATATACCTCAACACACCTATAGCCACCTGATTTTCGACAAAGGAGCAAAGCAAGTAAACTGGAAAAAGGACAGCCTCTTTAACAAATGGTGCTGGGAAACATGGTCATCCACATGCAGAAAAATGAAAGTGGATCTGCATCTCTCAATATACATGAGAGTTAACTCAAAATGGATAAAAGATCTCAACATAAAACCAGAAACTTTAAAACTTATA